>SPJY01034554.1:1709413-1782421 GCA_005191435.1 Raddia distichophylla | reverse complement strand
GACAGACGGCCGCGTGAGTCTTTCTTCAAAGACCCCAGCCGGAACAGGTGCCCTTGACGAGGCAATCTGGGATAGTTCATCCGCCATGTAGTTGTCGCGGCGAGGGACGTGCGCGAAGCCCAAACCCTCGAAATGCCGCTCCAACCGGCGCACCTCCGCCAGGTAGGCCGCCATGGTGGGATCCGAACAGGTGAAATCCTTCCTCGCCTTGTTGATGACCAGGAGAGAGTCGCCTTTTACTTGCAGCTGCCAGATGCCCAGGGTCGAAGCCACCCTGAGCCCGGCGAGTAGCCCTTCGTACTCCGCGACGTTGTTGGTAGTGCGGAACTCCAGCACCACCAGATGCCGAACGATATCGCCGGTGGGAGACACCAGGATGACGCCAGCCCCAGCCCCCTCCAGTCGGAATGAGCCGTCGAAGAAGAGATTCCACGGTGAGGGCGCCGTTGTGTCTTCAGCTTCTTTGTCCGCCGGAATCCATTCACTGACGAACTCCGCCAGAGCTTGCTCTTTGACGGCCAATCGGGGAGCGAACTTGAGGTCGAACTCTGCCAGCTCCATGGCCCACTTGGCGATGCGGCCGGTCGCCTCGCGGTTGAAGAGGATCTCCCGCAAGGGGTACTTGGTCAACACTGTGATTTCTCGCCCTTGGAAGTAGTGACGCAGCCTCCTGGACGCCGTCAGCACGGCGTAGAGCATCTTCTGGTGTTGTGAATACCTTGTTTCGGCGTCATGGAGGACTTTGCTGATGTAGTAGACGGGGCGCTGAACTCCTTCTCTTTCCGCCACCAGCACCGTGCTTACCACTTGGGGGTTCGCCGCGACATAAAGGATCAGCGGCTCGCCCGGGTCCGGGGCGACCAGCACGGGCGGGGAAGTGAGGTACTTCTTCAGCCCGTCGAACGCCTCCTGTGCCTTTGTAGTCCACTCGAATTGGTTGGTCTTCTTCAGGAGCTTGAGGGGAGGGAGGCTCTTATCCCCCAGGCGAGCTATAAAGCGGCCTAGGGAAGTCAGGCAGCCCACCAAACACTGCATCTACCGAAGTCGCGTCGGGGGCTTCATGTTCTCAATCGCCGCGATCTTGTCGGGGTTCGCCTCAATCCCCCTCTGGGAGACAAGGAAACCCAATAGCTTGCCCGACGGAACGGCGAACACACACTTCTCAGGGTTGAGCTTGATGCAATATTTCCTCAGGTTGGCGAAGGTCTCTTCCAGATCGCCGATCAACTCCTCCGCCTTCTTGGACTTCACCACCAGGTCGTCGATGTACACCTCCAAGTTCCGCACTATTTGGTGGCGGTGAGCGATGTGCATGGCCTTCTGATAGGTTGGGCCTGCATTCTTCAGTCCAAACGCCATCCTCGTGTAGTAGTAGACGCCCATGGGCGTCACAAAGGCAATCTTGTCTTCGTCTTCTTCTGCCATGCTAATCTGGTGGTACCCCGAGTACGCATCCAGAAAGCACAGCTGCTCGCACCCCGCCGTGAAGTCGATGATGAGATCGATGCGGGGCAGCGGGTACGGATCCTTCGGGCATCCCTTGTTGAGGTCGGTGAAATCAACGCACATTCTCCACCGCCCATTGGATTTCTTGACGAGGACGGGGTTAGCCAGCCACCTGGGATGGGCGACACTCCGAACGACCCCCGCCCTCAGTAGCTTGTCCACTTCTTGGCGGATAACGGCCTGGCGCTCCACCGACTGCTTCCGGACCTTCTGCATCTCCGGTCGCGCGCCGGGGAACGTTGCCAACTTATGCTCAATCACCTCCCTGGGGACCCAGTCATGTCGGACGGTTGCCAAGCAAACACGTCTGCGTTAGATTGGAGGAAGGAGACGAGCGCGCCTTCCTATTTGGCGCCGAGGGAAGCGCCCACCTGCACGGTCCTCGCCGGGTCTGACTCGCTCAGGGAGACCGTTTTGACCCCGGCGAACGAGCCGGGGGAGGCACGGATCTTCGCCGGAGGAGCTCCCAGAGTCGAGGCCTCAGTCTCCTTGTCGCAGCGGAGCGCCTCCGGCCGGTCCACCTTCACGATGATGGGGCCGGCTGGCCCCGGGATCTTGACCACCATGTAAGCATAGTGGCAGGCCGCCATGAACTTGGTCAGCGCCGGCCGACGCAGTATGGCGTTGTACGGGAGGTCGAAGTCAGCTACTTCGAACTCAAGCATCTCCGTACAGAAGTTGTCGGAGCCGCCGAACGTTACCGGGAGGCCGACACGCCCCAAAGGGACGGACTCAACCCCCAGCGCGACGCCGAAGAAAGGAAGCGCCGGGCGAAACTCCTGCTGCTGGATCTGAAGCGCCTTGGCGACTCGGGCGGATAGGAGGTTGAGAGAGCTTCCTCCATCTACCAGCACCCGCCCCAGCTTGACATTCCGGACCGTGCGCGCAACCACGATCGGGAGATGTCCCGGGCCGGCGATACTGGCTGGGTGATCGGCCTGACTGAATGTGATCGGCTGCTCCGACCACACCAGCTGCCTTGCTGACCCAACACCGGGCACGGCAGTGCACACCTCCCTCATCGCACGCTTAAAACTAGCGTGGGATGGATAGGTGGCCAATCCGCCGTGGATAATGGCGACTTTGCGCTCCGCCTGCTGAAAGCCAAGCGAAGCCGGTTCCTTGCCCTTGCCGCTGTCGGACGCCTGCTGCTGCTCGTGGACGCGCTGGTTCACCAATTTGCTGACGACATGGCAGTCAGCCAAGTCGTGGGAATTGTTGCGGTGAATGGGACAGTAAGTTCTTCCGTCCCACTCATGGGGACGACGGTCTCGCCCCTCGTCGCGGCCGCAGCGATCGCCGTGGCCACGGCGGTCGCCATGGCCGTCCCCACGGGGACCGCCCCTGTCACCGCCGTGACCTTTTGTTTTCTTCTGCCCGCCGCGCCCACCGCGCGGCCGGTTGCTGTCGTCATCGTCATCGTGCTCGGTGGCCAGGACCTGCTCGGTCTCGGCCGTCTTGCGCTTTTTCTTGTCCTTGCCGCTGGGATTTTTCGAGGTCTCGGCTTCGCCGCCCATAGCGGCCCCCGCCCTTGCAGCCGGGCGGAAGCGAGCCTCCGCCTGAAGGGCGCACTTGTGGGCCAGAGTGTAGAGTTCTTCCGTCGTCTTGATCTTGCGGGTGGCCATCTTCTCTTTAACCCTGGGGTCTCGGGCGCTCCTCCTGAAGGCCTTGACAACGGCGTCGATGGAGATGTCAGGGATGGTGTTGCGAACCTGACTGAAGCGCCGAATGTAGTCGCGCAGCGACTCCCCCTTCTTTTGCTCCACGTTGTGGAGACCATCTTCGACTCCGGGCTGCTCGATGGTGCCCTGGAAGTTGATGAAGAGCTCGGAAAGCTCCTTCCACGACCCCACCGACTCCGAAGGCAGGTTCATGAGCCACGAGCGTGCTCCGCCGGTGAGGACTGCGGGGAAGTAGTTCGCCAGAACTTTTCCCGACCCTCCAGTCGGCTGCATCACAGTGGTGTAGATCTGCAAAAACTCGTCGGGACTGGTGGAACTGTCGTACTTCACGATGGAGGCGGGCCGAAACTTTTCCGGCCACTGCACGCGGCGCAGCTCCTTTGAAAAGGCGCGGCATCCGACGTCTAGATCCTCCTGCTCCTGGACGCGCCCCCCGCTCCGCCGCCCCCGACGCTCAGGCAGCGCCGAGGAAGCGCCGCCTTCGCCAGCTGAGGCGACGTCGCGAAGGCTCTCCTCCTGGCTTCCGTGAGCGGCAGCGATGGCGCGGTCGCACTCTCGATCGTGCCGCCGGCGAAGCTTGTCACGCAGGTCTTCTCCCTGCCGTAGATGGCGGTACTCCAGACGGGCCCGGAGATCCGGCCCGCAGCCGCGTCTGTCTCGTCGAACTGTTGATGGAGCCACCTGGCTCTCGCCGTCCTGGCCCCGCTCCCTCCCGCCAGGAGTTCCGCGAGAGGGGTGCGGGGAAACAAAAGAACGGGAAGAGGCGGAAACACCAGTTCCCGCGCCTCCCGTAGCTTGTACTACCGCCGCGGCGGCATCGACGTAGCGGGCCAAGCTGGCCAGCCACGGTGCCGCCGGAGAGTCCGGAGTCACCGGAACCGGCGGGTTGTCCAGCAGGGCCCTGGCCGCATAGAGGTTCTGTGCTGGGGAGCACTCCTCCATGGCCAGGCGTCGCCTAGCCAAATTTGGACAGCTGCCCTCCGCCAAGGCGCTGGCCCTGGCGGGAGGCTACCGCCCTACGGATCTACCGCCATTGCCGCGACCGACAGCGCGGCCCCTCTGACAGTTGCTTCCTTCTCCATCGTGGACTGCTGATCCGCCATCGCTGCTCGAGAAACAGGTCGAAGAACTCGAACTGATGCTAGCGCAGCCCCTACCTAACGCGCCACTGACGGCGTGCTCTCAGCTCAACCACTGCGGATCACACCCTGTCAGATCTCTATCTTGCTAGCCGATCAACCCGAGTTTAGTTCGATTCGAGCGTCGGGCACGGCGAGGAGCGACACGCAGCGATTACCCAGGTTCGGACCCCCTCGCGGGTAATAGTCCTACTCCTGCCGAGCCTTGGCTCTTTTCGTGTTGTGGTTGTGTGGAATGTGATTACAGAATGTCTCCTTCTCTTCTCTTTTCTCTCCTCTCTCCGCCTTTTATACAAGCCTTGAACTGGCGGAGAGAGCCGAGGGGTAGGCAGCAGAGTACTCTTAGTACACTGATAAGACGTAAGGGACGGGACAGGAGAGACGAAAACGTGCTGCTGCCGAGGGGCGCCGCCCATGCGTGCTTCGCAAGTGGCTTCTGACCCGAGTGAGCACGCCGGTGACAGGACGGGCGGGCCCCAGCTTGCGCCGCCTGACGCGGGCGGCCGCCCAACTCTCTCTCTGTCGGTCAATTCTTCTCCACCACAGTGACAGTTGGACAGACCTGCAGAGGTCACTGCGGTGGTAATCATCTCTTCATCTGTCTATCCGCGCGTAACGTTGCATTGATTGCGCCTGTCGTTCGGAGCAGGGGGAGCCTTCGCCCAGAAGACTCCTTTCTAGACGTTCTCTTCCATGCGGGCCCCGCCTGACGTGTGGGGCCCTGCGCGCGCCAAGGGGCTCGCCCGCACGCTGGGGCCTGGTCGACCGCCTGACGTGTGGGGCCCTCGCCCGGCGCTCTGAGGGGCTCGCCCACACGCTGGGGCCTGGTCGCCCGCCTGACGTGTGGGGCCCTCGCCTGGTCTTCTCCAGGACTCTTCATACCCCGGTACTTACTGTACCGACAACGTGAGCTCCAGCTAAAACCAACAAAATCCTTATAGTGAGCATCTAAGCAAGTCATTAGCACAGGTATAATAGCCAAAGCCTAGATTACTCACACTAGTGATGTCATAAGAATTTTCTACCAAGTTTTGCACATCACTTAAACAATGCTAGTGGTGAGTTCAATTTTATTTCATATGACCAAGCCTAGTTTACATGCCTTAGACCATGTGTTAAAGCACAATTAGATGATGCCACATGCGAGACTCCCAAAGCAATGATAAGCTCATGAATGATATGGCACGACACATCTAGACTAAAGAATGATGGAAGCAAGCAATGACACCACCTAAGGGAAAAATGAGGCTATAGGCATGGACTAAGCGAAGCTCAACACAACTAAGCACAGGATGCTACACCACTAAGCACAAAGCACGCCATCACAACAAGCAACACTAAGGCACAAGACTTGCTAGAAAGCATGATACCACATGAGCAACTAAGTCATAATACCACTTGAATATCTAAATCACAGGACCACAGGAATACCATGTGAGTAGCATATCATTGCCTGAGTCAGTCAATATCTGTACCTGTGGTGTAGAGGAAGTAGTGGTACATGCCGTGGGGCTTGAGCTCGCTTCCCCTGGATCAACTACTCCTTGTCCAATCATCTTGCCATCCAGCCGAGTGGTCGTGGTGCAGAAGACTCCATCTTCCCACCTCCTGGTGAGCAACCGAGGACGCCGTCATGATTGATCAATGGCTCCAAGACGTCCCCACTCCGGCTGCCCACCTGCACTAAGAGGATCACTTGTGTGACCCGGGAACTCAAACAGTGGGTCCCCGAGGGTTAGCTGTACTTCCAGTGTTATTACCACCAAGTGAATCCAGAATTGACTTGTTCACCCACAGTTGTGGCCTATACTCGTACTCCCAAGATGGTCCCACAAACTTAGCAAACACTTGACCCTGCTCATTATTCCTAAGGGTATAGTTGCCATCTAGTTCTACCTGGACTCGACTAGTCTTGGGTTGAGGCCTCGGCTTAGAACGGTTGTGGGTTTGAGCTTGAAGGTTTGGAACTGGGCGGTTGGGGTATTTCGTATACCTAGATGAGTATGGTCGAGTGTACGTGTTGTACCTAGGAGGTCGAGGTGGTGAAGAGTAGCTGAACCTCGGTGCAACTATCCTAGAGTTGTACCTAGACCCGTACTCAAAGCTTCCCCTAGGACCATCCCACGTCCTAACTTGCCACGGAGCTCTATCCCATCTATCCTGGTACCAAGACCGACTCTCCCAGAAACTGTGTTGCCTAGGACGTCCCTGCCACTGGTGGTGCTCAAACTGACTCCTAGGGTACTCACTTTGGGTTTGTGGAGGTGGTCTTCTCCTTGGGTTTGTGTGGTAGTAGCTCTGGCGCATTTTGGATGCCTGAGGAGCACTCTTATACCTCTCTGGCTTCTCTGGGATGAATCCCAAGCCATCCTTTTGAGAGGCAGGCCTTTGCTCCTTAAGCATCTTGTCTAGGGCTAAGCTTCCCTCGTAGCACTTTCCTAGACCTTTCGCAAACTTGCCTAGCTGTGCCTTAAGCTCACCATTCTCTATTGGCAACTCCCTAGCAGCTAGAGCAAGCTTACACGTGTCAGGTGTGCACTCGTGTGTGATACTAGTCATGCCACTCGAAGTTGATGCAATGCAGGCACGTGCAATTATGATAGGAGACTTAGATATGCTAGATGATGCACCAATTGCAGAAATCTTAGAAGTAGAAGGAGCAGCATTTGAACTAGCACAAGCATTAATCATTGCACACTCAGAAGTAAAGCTAGCACTAGCAGGAGCAACAACAGGCATATGAGCAACAGTAGTAGCACTACCAGAAGGCACAGTATCAGAGGCAATAGGCAAACTTCCAGGAGCACTAGTATCAGGCAAAGCAGCTAAAGCAGGCACAATGTCAGCACTAGCAACAGCAACAGGTAAAGCACAAGTCAAATCAGGCAAAGCAGTAGTATCACTAGCACAAGAAGAAGCAGCAAGTGAAGTAATAGGATCAACCATCTGAGCAACAGGCAAAGCAGTAATTGTGGTGGTCCTAGCATCTAATTCTTTGTTCTTTGCGCTAAGCAAAGCCAGCTCATCCCTAAGATCCTTAATTGTAGCAGACTCGTTCATTGCCCTATTCTCCATTTCCATAGCACTAAATCATTCCTCTATTGACTTGCTAGAACTAGTGAGTAAGCAATGCTAAGTTTCTAAAGAATCATGTTTCTTAGCAAGTTCAGCTATTCTCTCCTCTAGCAAGTCAGCCCTAAGCTTTTCTTTATAGTAGCAATCCTTAACTTGATCGAAATAGCCTTGCAACCCTTGCTCTCTAGCAGTAAGAGGATCAGTTTCATAGCCAGAGGAAGAGTCAGAGTCTTTACTTGTTACCTTTTTGGAGGAGGGCTTGGCCATGAGACACAGGCCAGACGAAGCAAAAGCTGAGGTAGTCGTGGCAGGAGCCGGTGGAGCTGTAGAAGTGCTTGGTGGAGAGGTAGCAGCGCCTGGTGGAGAGGTAGTAGTGCCATGTGCAGCCACTGGTCTACAAGAGGCAGCAGCTCGAGCGACTGTCCGTGAAGTGGTGCCTGAGGAAGTCCAATCTTCTTCACCGGACCACTATTCCCGCACTTGACCATCTTGCTACTCTGGTGACGTCAAGCTGGCCGCAAGACAGGTGGGAAAAGCAATAGTGACCACAGCACCAGGCTCATCATCATCACCTGACCCCTGTGAGCCTGCCGAGCTGTCGGTGACCCACTCTCCCATAAAGGCTACCTTCTTGCCATTCTTGGAGGTACCCCTGAACTCAGACTTGTGCAGGGTCCTCCTCTGGTTCTTCCCTTTCTCTTTCTCTTTCTCTTTCTCCTTGCCCTTGCCTTTGTTCTTTTGCTTCTCCTTTGCTTTGGGCTCCTCATCATCATCGCTACCATTGCCCTTGTACTTGGCAGAACCTTTTTTCTGTGGACACATAGAGGCGATGTGCCCCTTTTCTTGACACTCATAGCATCGGTATGATGCATATGAGGACCTGTTATGCCGCCTGAGACCAAAGCGCTTGCCGAGTAGACCAACAACCTCTTCAACAAGCTCTTGCTTAGGGCTTGTAGGGTGCTTGGGAGAAGCAGCTCTTGTAGTAACTGTAGTGGAGCTTGCTTTGACAGCAATTGACTTCTCCTTTTGTTCAGCCTGAGCCTTGATCCTATTGGCGATTAACATCTCGTGTGAGGTAAGTTTGCTCAGGAGTGCGGTAGGTGACATTGTCTCCATCTCACCGCTGTTTGACAGGTAGGTGACGATTTCGCGGTACCCATCAATCGGCAACACCCTAATCATTTTCGTGCATATCTCAGCATTTGACAAAGAAGCACCGAGCCCCTTGAGCTCATTGATTAGGGGGTTAAGTTGAGTAAACATTTCATTTGCATTTTCTCCAGGCAACATGTCAAAGCGATCAAACTTATCTCTAACTATGACTTGTTTGCCCTCCATAACCACATCCGAGCCCTCATGTATTTCTATGAGCGTAGTCCACAGGTCATGTGCACTTGGTAGATTTGACATTCTATCGAACACCTCCATGCTAATTCCACAAAACAGCGCATTCAGAGCCTTAGCATCTAACTCTCGCTTTTTGTTTTGTGCCTCGGTGAGTTCGACATCCTTTTCTAGAGTGAAACCTAGAGGTTTATCTACCACCTTCCACACGTCCATGCCCATGGACTGTAGATACACCCGCATTCGCCTTTTCCAGAAATAAAAGTGTGTGCCCGTTGAAGGAACCTAAGGCCGAGAGGGGGGGGTGAATCGGACTATTTCAATTTTTACTTTCGTTGCACTTAGTCACTTAATCAAGTTAAGGGCACACAGCTAGCGCATGAATTCCTACTCGAGTCTAGTGGGCGGAAGCAATCAGGACATAAATGTAGGAGGCACGAAGGCACTCGCAGGCAGTGGATATCTAGATGCGGTAAGTTAATGAAACAGAGAGGCGCAAACCGATCTTTTTATCGTAGTTCGGTGCTCAACACATGAACACCTACGTCTCCGTTGAGGAAACTTCTCACACAGAGAAGTCGGCATCTTGTCAGGTGGTTAAGCCTTAAGACAAGATAACCCCTCTAATACCACGTGAAAGGATCCGAGGCCAAGAGGGGGGTGAATTGGCTAGTTATCAAATTTTAGCACACCTTTTTCTACGACTGACACACGCCAATTGCACCTTGAGTTAGCTAGTTTAACAATTAAGCGCAACGGAAACACTACACACGAGTAGAGTGAGCGAGCGGAAGCCTGACAGTTCTAGTCACGTGCATGAGCGGAAGCAACACTAAGCACTAGCAATCGACGAGCTCAACACCACTTCAACTCCTCATGGCTCGAAGGCACACGGCACAGGCAATCTCCAATTCAAATGATAGGAAGTAAAGGGTTGACACGATGATTTATTTGACCGATGTTCGGTGCACAACACATGCGCACCTACTCACAGTTGAGCAAGGTCACACCGCGCACAACACATGCACTAACGGGGACCCGGGACCCTTTCGTCCCTAATGCTCGAGCACTAGAAAGCTCTCACCTACACATGGAGAGAAGCAGTCTTGTACAGAGGCGACGACAATCCTCCACACGCGGAAGACCCCGTCACACTGACTCCACAGGCGGAGCCGGCCCCCGCACACGCCGGATAACTTGAGCACACCATGGACGCGTCCAAGGAGAGCACCGAAAACGCATTTTCGATGGCCGAGGGGAAGCCTCGGGCATGCTTGTGGTACGGTCGTCGCAGTTCGGTCTTGGCGATGCGGTAAGGTCGTACGGCTTGACATAGACGTACGTGTGGTGAAGCCTCGGGCTCACGGGGTTCGTCGGAGAGCACACACGCACTTGCCGGAGCACGGGCTCACCTTTTCTCAACCTTGGGCTAGGTGGGAGCACCAAGGGAGAGAGGGGAACACGAAGGGGCACACCTTGGATGGGCTTTGGGACAACACACGGACGAGCTCACACCCTCTCCTTCCTTCTTCACCCTCTCAACCACACTAATTCGAGCTCACCTCAACATGGCCATGAAACTAGGGTTTGGGACATGGAAACTCACCATGGAGGATGCAAACCAAGGGGAAAACCAAAGGGGCAGCTTGGAGGAACACCTACCTTCCTTCTCCCTTCCAAAATCGACCTCAAACACTTAGGGGCATGGTGGATTTGGGGCTGGATTGAAGTCTCACCTTGGGAGGGGCACTTGGAACTTTGGCAAGAGTTCCCCCTCTTCAAATGGTTCTCTCAGGTTTTCCACTAGGGGTTGAACTCTATTTATAGACCTAGACACGAGTAAGACAGATGGACGAACGAGATTAGATCGTGATGAGATCGTGTGGCTGTGGTTGGTTCGACCCGAAGTCAGAGAGCTCGTCGGACGCCGTCCGATCGCCGTCGGACGCCGTCCGAAGGACTGATCTGGACAAATTTGAACTCCATCGGACGCGTCCGACGGTCCGACCACGCTAACTTTTTACTCCCAGATCCAAAATCACGCACACGCCAGCTATTCGACCCCAGCTCCCAACGCCGTCGAACGCCGTCCAAAGGCTAGTCGGACGCCGTCCGACAGGGACCCTGCAAATCGAGACGCCGTCCGATGGCCAGTAACAAGGCATTTCAGCCCAGCCCGAGCTCCTCTCTTCGTCTCCCTTTGCTTAGCTCACTTGGGCTTTGAGTCTAGAGCTTCTTAGGCAGATCAGGGCACTATTCTATGGTCTTTAGCACATCACTTAGCTATATTATCTCACATACTCATCACATGGCTAATGGTCACCTAGTCTTGGCCAAAGGATGTGCCTTTTAACACATAGACTTGACAAGCTTGGCTCTAGGACAGCATTAAGGCACTCTAGCAATAAGGCTCAACACTCTAGCTTCATGTCAAGAACTAAGTCTAGGAACAATGGCTTGACACAAGGGCTAGCTAGGACTTGAATAGCTTAGGCTCAAAGTCATGATCACTTAGGAATGTGCTTGTCTTGCTATGGCTTGACTTGACAAGGTCTAGACTTTTGGCTAGGCAAGACATGATTATGGCAAAGGCT
This sequence comes from Raddia distichophylla, assembly GCA_005191435.1. Taxonomy (NCBI): domain Eukaryota; kingdom Viridiplantae; phylum Streptophyta; class Magnoliopsida; order Poales; family Poaceae; genus Raddia; species Raddia distichophylla. Next base: position 1,771,078 of record SPJY01034554.1, on the reverse strand, counting down.
CAAGACCTAGATACTTGGCTTGACACTAGGGCTTGATGACTTGTGCTTTGCTAGACTAGACAAGGCTTAGGTTTGTGCTCTTGTGCTCCGGCACATGTGCTCGTCTTGTCGATGCTTGATGTAGATGAAGCTTGAAGCAGGACCGGACAACTCACACAAAAGGTATAAAAGAAACTACTAAAAAACTCAAAGATCTTAGTCTTGATGTCCTTGTCATCAACACCAAAACCAATATCTAATTGGGGCTTGAGTTTACAATGGTTTCGGGGTGTCGAGTAGCCACCGACTTGTGGTGGAACTCGGCTTCGGTGTACGGGTCAGAAGCGAGCCTTGGCCCATCAGCCTAAAAGCTTACCGAGTGGATTACGGGCACGGGACAAGAGGGTCCCGGTCTCTCTTTGAGAGATTCCGCATCGAGGAGTAGGTGCTTTGCGCTGAACCTCGTTAAAAAATCAGTCAGCCTCCCATTTACTTTCTTGCAAATTTACTTCCGCACTTGCTCTTTAATGGCTTCGGCTATTGTCGCTTCAGTTATTTAGTTGTTCTCGTTCCGCGCACTAGTTTAGTCGTAGGCCGATAGCTTAGTCTCCTTTGGAGTAATTCTAGTTGGTTCACCTAGTCTATCTAGCTTCACTAGCTTGTTTATTAAATTGATTAATTTGAAAAGGAAACCAAAAATAGGGTAAAATCTGCTCGAACTGTCAACTTCACACCCCCCCCCCCCCCCCCTTGTATCAGAGGCAAGTACTCTTCGTGCTTGCTTAACCGCAAAGAGTCGATATGGCCGAAGGGGGTAGTGTAGCCGAGAATAGGATCCCTCTCTTTAATGGCACACACTTTGGGCACTGGAAAACCAAGATGACTGCTTATATTCAATCACTAGGTCACACGGTTTGTGCTGTGGTAGAGAAACCATTAGGCTTTGAGGTTAACAAGGAAATTGGACCCACGGCTGAGCAAATCACTAAGTTAGACCTAGATGCTAGAGCTAAGAATGCTCTGTTTTCTAGTTTGAGCACTGAGGTGTTTGAGAGAGTGAGTAACCTTCCCACTGCACATGACATATGGAAAACTCTAGTGGAAATTCACAAGGGCACAGATGAGGTTAAGGAGGAGAAGATAGCTGTTCTTAGGAGGCAATTTGATAACTTTCAGATGCTTCCTGGCGAAGATGCAAATGCTATGTACACTAGGCTTAACCCTTTGGTGAACGAGCTCAAAGGGCTCGGTTTCGCCCTGACTGACCTGGCTGTATGCAGGAGAATTATGGCCATCCTTCCAAGAAAGATGTACAGGGAGTTCATCGTCCTCAAGGGCAAGGAGGCCAAGACAGCGACTGCTGGTAAGCTTCTCGGGTAGCTTGTTGCCTACGAGATGCTGCTCCAAGATGAGGAGGATGATGAGCCTTCCAAGCCCAAGGAGAAGGCCATTGCACTCAAGGCCAAGGCATCCAAGCCAAGTGGGCAACCAAGTACCCACAAGTCCAGCTCTGAGGGTGAGCAAGGGAGCCCAAGAATGATCAAGAGCACGGACAACCTCGCACTCATGATGGGCCGCTTCACCAGCAGTGTCAAGCGGTACGGAGGCAAGCACTTCAAGGACAAGAAGGTGCTCGCCTCCAACGCTGCTACGAGTGCAACAAGCGAGACCACATCGCCTCAGTGTGCCCAAACAAGAAGAAGAACAAGGGCAAGGGCAAGGACAAGGCAAGCAGTGGCGAGGACAAGGGCAAGCCCAGCAACAAGATGAGGAGGTACAAGTCCAGCTTCCATCGCACTGACAAGAACGGCAAGTTGCAAGCCTTCATCAGTGAGTGGGAGACCGACAACTCCACGAGTGACGAGTCCTCTACCTCCTCTGCCTCAAGCGAAGGCGGCACCAAGGAGAAGACTAAGGACAAGGCTAAGGCACTGATCAGGCTCACACTTCCCGAGTCAGTGCCTCCACCGCCTGCTCAGCTTCCTGCAGGCTTGGTGGCAGGCTTGGATGATGATGCAGGCTGGGAGTCCGACATCGACTTCGCACCTGAGCCAGTCCTTCCACCGCTGTGCCTCATGGCACATCCCTCCAAGTCTACAGATGATGAGGTGAGAGTCTCTTCTGCTTCCACTGGTAGCACCTTGCACATTGGTATAGATTCTCCTGTGGCCTTTCAGCAGTTGTATGCCATAGCTATGCAAGCAAATGATCTAGTGCAAGAATTAGGTGGTAAATACATAGAAATGAAAAAGAAGCATGGTAAGGTGTGTAAAGAATGTGATAATCTAGATGACATGGTAACTAGGCTTCTAGAGCAAAGAAATGAACTAGAAGATCAAGCTAACATGCTTGTAGTTGGAAATGCTCTGGATAGTACAATCAATGCTTTGCCCACATTTGAATATGCATCTAGTGTAGAGCATGATGATTTGCCTGTTCTTGACACACCAGCTTCACCCACAGCACTTGATCCTATTACTTGTGATGCTTTGCCTGTTAGTTCTGAGATTGCACCTGCTAGCTCCACTTCACAAATTGTCTTGCTTGCATGTCCTAGCAATGTTGAGATTTTGCCTGCTTTGCCTACTGTTACTAGAGATTATTTCCTTGTGCCTCAGCCAGAGATCTATGATATTCCTGCTGATAGCTCATTTCCTACTAGCTTGTGTGATAATGCTCCTGTTTCACTTGCTCCTACACATGCACCATTACCTGTTGCACCTAGCACTAGTGATAAGCAAAAGTCAGTTGCTCCAATTGAATCTTTGCTTTTGAGTATGCCTTCTAGTTCAAATGCTTGTGCCAGCAGCTCTGTTGCAATTGCCTCTTCTTCTAGTGGTTCAAGGGGTAATGGTGGGTTGTGTGATCCCGACCATTGCAAGGGTGCATTGGTGGCAAGGTAATTGATGATAGAGAATGGGGAGCTTGTGAGAGAAATCTGTGAGCTTAGAGCTAAGATAGCTAAGTCTGAGGAACTAGTGAGCGAGAATGCTGAGTTGAGGGCTAAGTTAGCCAAGTTTGAGGTTAGGAGCTACGAGGGGAGCTTGGCCTTGGATAAGATGCTCAAGGACCAAAGACCTGTCTCCAACAAGGGCGGATTGGGATTCACTCCCGAGAAGAAGCCCAATGGGAGAAAGGGAAAGGGTCCTGGTCCTTGAGCATATACAGGTGCCGATACCTCTTGTGCTAGACCTAGGGGGAGCACCTACTACCCCTCGTGGCAATACACCCAAACTCCTCGTCGTAGAACACAAACCCCAAACAACTAGCAGCCGAGAGCTTGGGCTTGGAATGGGCAGTGGCAAAACTCTTGGGCTAGTTCTTGGAACAGTCACGTTGTGAGCTATAGGCAAAACACTTGGGACACCAGCAGGGGTGACTCTTGGGGTAGATACCCGGCTTGGGCAAGTAGTCAGAACCGTTGGGATGGGTACAGGCAGGAGAGTAGTTACATGCAGGCTAGACCTTACTACTCACTACGTAGGTTTCAGGGGGAGCCTAGGGGTTACACAGGTAGGAGAGCTCCACCTAGATCACCACCTAGGGCTCAGCCTAGAACTTACACTTGGACTAGACCCAATCCCAACCTACCAAAGAACCACGCAGAGCTAGATGGGAACTACCTGCTCAAAATAGGTGAGCATGGTAGGATAGTTGCTAAGTTTGTAGGTTTACCTTAAGAGAATGATCACAAGGCACGTGTGTGGGTTAGGAAATCTTTGATTGATGCTTTCCCTAAGACTAACCCTCGGGGACCCATTAAGTGGGTTCCTGAGTCTACAAAGTGACTCTCTTGAATGGCTGTGAGTGCAGGTGAACTACAGAACCGGTGGCCATCATTGGATAATGGATAGTGGGTGCACACAACATATGATGGGCAATGTGCGGTTGTTCACCTCACTCGGGGAAGAAGGAAGCTTCCCAAAGAAGGTAACCTTTGGTGATGGAAGCCGTAGACGAGTGATTGGATCCAGGGAGGTATACATTTCTCCAGAGCTTTCAATTCAGAATGTCTTCCTCGTTGAAACATTGCAATACAATTTGATCTCCGTTGCCCAATTGCTTGACTTGGGGTTCCATTGTCACATCTCACCAACTGAAATGAGGTTTTTGGATCAAAATGATGTCTTGGTGTTCAAAGCTTTTAGATCCCAAAACCTATTTCTTGCGAAATTCGAGTTGCCTCCCACAAATGACTCAGTTTGCCTTCTCGCCAAAGTCGAACTTGGATGGCTTTGGCATAGGCGCTTGGGACATGTGGGGATGGCTAATCTTAAGAAATTGGTAAAAAATGATTTCATACGCGGGTTCAAGGACGTTAGCTTTGAAAAGTCTAGACTGTGTAGTGCATGTCAAGCGGGGAAATAAGTTGCTAGTCCACACACAGCAAAGAGTGTAATGTCCACTTCGCGTCCACTAGAAATGTTTCACATGGATCTCTTCGGTCCTACCGCCTTTGCCAGCTTAGGGGGCAACTTGCATTGCTTAGTTGTGGTAGATGACTTCTCCCGTTACACGTGGGTCTTCTTTTTGCCTGATAAAAGCCCCGTTGGGAATATTTTCAAAAGGTTTGTAAAAAGGGCTCAAATTGAATTTGAATGTCTAATAATACGGGTGAGAAATGACAATGGATCGGAGTTTGTTAACACTAATGTGCAAGATTTCTGTGATGAGTAAGGAATAGGGCATCAATTCTCTGCCACATACACTCCCGAGTAGAATGGCATTGTTGAGAGGAAGAACAGGACCTTAATTGAGATGGCAAGGACAATGCTGGACGAGTACAAGACGTTTGATGAGTTCTGGGCTGAGGTGATCAACACTGCTTGCTACTGCATCAACAGATTGTACTTGCACAAATTGCTCAACAAGACTACCTATGAGCTGTTGATTGGGAGAAAGCCAATTGTCAGCTACTTTCAGGTCTTCGGGTGCAAGGTGTACATCTACAAGAAGCGCCAGCAATTGGGCAAGTTCTAGAGCAGAGTTGATGAGAGGTTCTTCTTGGGATATGCCTCCAGATCATAGTCTTTCCGGGTGTTCAACGAGAGGACAAATCTAGTTGAGAAGAGCTGTGACGTCAAGTTTGACGAGACAGCCGGGTCCCAGGGTCAGTTTGACAGCTTGGATGACGTGGCAGATGAGGACTTGACTATAGCAGTTCAACAGATACCAGTTGGGGATGTTAGGCCAGTGGAGGCTCAGCCAGAGGACGAGCCAGTACCAGGTCCTCCACCGACACCTGACTGGGCACCTGACTCAGGGGGAGCATCACCTCAGCACAACAACTCCACTGAGTCAGCGCCCGCTCCAACTATAGCTCTAGAGGACAGCACAGCTTCAGAGTCAGCACCAGGGGTAGCCACCGAGCAGGTTGAGTCAGCTGCACCACACCTGAGATAGCACCACACCATTGCCCGTGACCACCCAGCCGGGTAGGTGATTGGTGATCCGACACGTGGAGTGTAGACCAGGTCCAGGACAGCCAACTTTTATGAGTTTCAGGCCTTCGTCTCTGAGCTTGAGCCAAAGAAGGTCGAGGAGGCATTTGAGGATGCCGACTGGATCAATGCCATGCACGAGGAGCTCAACAACTTTGACAGGAACAAGGTCTGGACACTTGTGGAGACGCCAAGGGACTACAACGTGATCGGCACCAAGTGGGTATTCAAAACAAGCAGGACGAGTTTGGGTCAGTGGTCAGAAACAAGGCTAGACTCGTGGTACAGGGATACTCACAGATCGAGGGGATTGACTGTGGAGACACCTATGCACCAGTGGCATGTTTGGATGCAATCAGGCTGCTTGTGGCATTCTCAACATGTCACAACATAGTGCTGAAGCAGATGGACGTCAAGAGTGCATTCCTCAACGGGTACATTGGTGAACAGGTGTATGTTGAGCAGCCTCTAGGCGTTGAGCACCCACAGCACCCCGATCATGTGTACAAGTTGTCAAAGGCGATGTATGGACTGAAACAAACCCCACGAGCTTGGTATGAAAGGCTGAGGGACTTCCTGACAGAGAAGGGTTTCAATGTTGGGCAAGTTGACTCAACATTGTTCACCAAAGTGATAGATGGAGACCTCTTCCTCTGCTAGGTCTATGTGGATGATATCATATTTGGCAGCTCCAACGAGTCCTTGTACACAGAGTTCAGTCAAATGATGGCCAAGGAGTTTGAGATGTCGATGATGGGAGAGCTCAGCTTCTTTCTTGGGTTTCAAATTCGGCAACTTCGCACGGGCACCTTTGTCTCTTAGAAGTACATCACCGACTTGCTCAAGCGATTCAAGTTGTAGGATTGTAAGCCCAAACGGACTCCTGTGGCGACTAATGGGCTTCTCGACCTCGACACTCAAGGTACTCCTGTTGATCTCAAGCTCTATCGTTCTATGATTGGTGCCTTGCTATACTTGACTGTTTCTAGGCCGGATATCATGTTTAGCATTTGCATGTGTGCTCGATTCCAAGCATCCCCTAGAGAAATGCATTTAAAAGCTATCAAATGGATATTTAGATACCTTAAGCATACACCTAGCATAGGAATCTGGTTCTCGAAGGGTGCGCGGTTTGAGTTACTTGGGTATACCGACTCTGACTATGCCGGTTGCAAGATTGACCGCAAAAGTACTTTAGGAGCTTGCCACTACGTAGGTAGATGCTTAGTATCATGGGCCTCTAAGAAGCAAAACTCCGTGGCACTATCAACGGCTGAGGCCGAATACATAGCGGCAGGGAGTAGTTGCGCTCAATTGATATTCCTCACACAGTCTTTGTATGGCTATGGCATAAAACTTGATCACGTTCCCTTGCTATGTGATAATGAGAGCATGGTAAAGATTGCGTGCAATCCGGTCCAACATCCACGTACCAAGCACATTGACATCCGCCACCACTTCCTAAGAGACCACATTCAGAAGGGTGACATTGTGCTTGAGCATGTGCGAACTGACGACCAGCTTGCTGACATCTTTACTAAACCTTTAGATGAGAGTAGATTTTGTAAATTGCGCAATGAGCTTAATGTTCTTGACAAGTCAAATGCAAAGTGATAGTTAGGCTGGACTACGGGAGTGGTCCCTTTATAATACCTCTTGCATATGAGTGTGTGATTTTTGAGCTTTGCTTTTTATATCCGCTTCTCAAGTTGTTCCGTTAGATTCATTCACTCATATGCTAGTGCTTGGAAACTGACTCACTCACTCATATGAAGCTTCATTAATCTACCTGCTAAAATGTTGCCTTACACCTGTACTAGGTTTTCTAGAGCCACATGTTTCTCTCCCTTTTATTTTTGTGTCTTGGATAATCTAGAATCTAACGCGTCTAATTGAGCATTCTATTACTAGGCGTAGCAGGAAAGTAGATTGAGAACTTTTCAAAAATGTTGAGCAACAGAAAATAAAAATAAGCTGTATTCACAATCTTCTCTAAAGATGCTTGAGTCAAAACTGCACATTTCAAAAAGAGGCTTAAGCCCAAAGCTTTGAAAAATCAATAAAATTGCTCAACCAATAATTTCATCTCTTGAAACTTGACTGCCGAACTTGTACTAGTTTAGCACCAATAGCAATGTTAGCTAGAGTTCTCCTTTGCGCTAGAATATGGTGTTTGAAACTAGTGGCTATAGATTCACCTAGCACTTGTGCACGGTTTAACTTTAGTAAACATCACATAAAAACGGCTAAATTTGAGTTTTGTCGATGATGTGACCTTGCAATAGTTCGATATGACTTGTGGTGAAGTATCGGTCTTGTTTGGCGTTGGTGTAAACTATGGAGCTCTTAGTTCGCTTTCCATATGCGTTTACCAAAGTGGTGCCAGCTTAGCGATTCTTTTTGCACTTTGCTTCCAAGAAGGGGGAGAGAGAGTCGCACAAACCAATCTCTTTTGTTGAAACTCACTAAAAACTGGCTTAAGGATTATGGTTAGTTGAATGCCAAAGTTATATGTGAGCATGTGTTGAGAGGGAGCAAGAGAGCAAAACTTGAGCAAAATTTGAGAAATGAGCCCATTTGTCGAAATTCAGCACCTAAACTCATATGCAATGATCTAGGGGGATCTAAAATTGTGTTCATATGCAAATCGCTACTTGTGTGTTTGACTTGTGCTAGTCCTTGCTCTAGATCATGCCTTTGTTAGATTGTGCTCAAAATTCCTTCTCATTGCTACATGTATCTTGCTCATGGTTAGTCCCATTTAGGGTTGTATCTTGCTCACACATGGTCCCATGTATTTGGGTTGTATCTTGCTCTTAATTGGATCATGTTCATGCCACTCTTGCTCACAAGCTCTCAACTAGAATGTGCTTAGGTTGAATGGGCTGGCTTGAATTGGCTTAGGCTTATGCTTAAATCATGCTCAGAACATGGACTTTGGATATTGGCCATTGCAACTAACCCCTTGCCATGAGATATATGCACTCGTATGCCTTGGGATTGATTTTTACAGGGTCTTGTCACCAAATAGCCAAAAAGGGGGAGATTGTAAGACCTAGGACTACTAGGTATTGGATTTTGGCAATTAGGTGCCACGTCAACCTAAGGACATTGTTTTGCTTAGCACATTGCTCCTATTTTGGCAGTTGGCTTGGAGTCGATGCCACCGGGTGGGCCCGGAGGCATTCGAGGCGCTTTGTCGTGTCCGGAGTCAGTTTCGTAGCCACCAAGTTGTCGGTACAATAAGTACCAGGGTATGAAGACCCAGGCGAGGCCACCACGTGTCAGACGGGCGACCAGGCCCCACGCACGCTGGGCGAGCTCTCTATTCGTGCCCAGGCGTAGCCACCACGTGTCAAGCGGGCGACCAGGCCCTAGCACGTTGGGCGAGCACTCCATGGCGTCTCAGGCGAGGCCGCCATGTGTCAAGCGGGCGACCAGGCCCCATGCACGCTGGGCGAGCTCTCTATTCGCGCCCAGGCGAGGCCACCACGTGTCAGGCGGGCGACCAGGCCCCAGCACAATGGGCGAGCACTCCATGGCGTCTCAGGCTAGGCCGCCACGTGTCAGGCGGGCGACCAGGCCACATGCACGCTGGGCGAGCTCTCTATTCGCGCCCAGGCGAGGCCACCACGTGTCAGGCGGGCGACCAGGCCCTAGCACGTTGGGCGAGCTCTCCATGGTGTCTCAGGCGAGGCCGCCACGTGTCAGGTGGACGACCAGGCCCCATGCACGCTGGGTGACCCCCCGCTTTCTCTCCGTGCGCTCCACGTGTCGGTGAACCCCTATAAGGCGGGGCCCACACAGTCAGAGCCGGCGGAGAGCCTTCCTCTCGAAGCCTTCGCACTGCACTACGAGGGACAGGCGTATTTAATGCGGCGCCATGCACGGCAGGCTCCAGGAATGATGATTACCGCCATAGTGGCCTTGCAGAGCTGATTTGCCATCACTGTGAGCCCTGCGCCGCCAGACTGACAGGGAGGACTCCCGCAGCCTCGCGCTGACCGCCCGTGTCAGGCGGAGGCGACTGGGCGTACCAACTCGCCTGCAGTCTCTCTCTCTCTCGGTGCATCCGGTAGGGCGCTAGCAGGCCCACCCGGGCAGCGCAGTTTTAATGAAGCTGGAGCACGTTTTCGTCTCCCTAGTCACATCCCTGTACTGTTCCAATAGCTCCCACTCACTGATCACCCCTTGTGTCTTATAAAAGGGGCGATCGGAAGGAGAAAGGAGGGCTGTAATAGCACACACATTCAGAACCACCAGAAAAAGAGCTAGAGCTCAAGCAGGAATAGGACTATTACCCGCAAGGGGGTCCGAACCTGGGCAATCCCGCTGTGTCCTCCCTCGCTTTGCTCGACGCTCAAATCTTAGATTCCAAACCGAATGCCTAGCGTCTCAAGAAATCTGACAGGGGTGCGGCGTCTCAGCGGTTCGGAGACACCCACGCCGTCACAAGTTGATTCCAATCCTTAGGCACGAAAATTCCTGCCCAAAAGCCGTCCGAGTCTATCCGGAAGCCATGTCATGCCTATCCAAGTCCGAAACTCGACACAATAGCCTAACCAACCTTTTGACGGAATCCGAGGAGCTAGAGAGAGGAAGGGGGACGAGAGAGAAGTGAATTAGGGAGTGGGCTGTGTTGTTTTGCCCCGTTGGACGGCATCCAATTGCCGTCGGAGGCGTCCGACCAGCCCTTAGCGAAAAACGGCTAAGTCCCAGATACAGCCCGCGCGACCTCCCTGTTGGACGGGGTCCGACGGCGTCGGACGGCGTCCGATGGCTGCTTTGCCCACGCCAGTCAACTCCGTCGGACGGCGTCCGACGGCAGCTGAGCGCGGCGCCGAACACCTCCCGCGCGCTCTCCCCTTGCGCCAGTGAACCCCATCGGACGGCTCCGTGCAGATCTGTTCCGATGCTAGCCGCTCGTTTGAAATCTGTCTAGCTCGATACGCGACACGTGTCCAGTCCGAGTTGGGGGCTATATAAGGGACTCGAGCTGAGAGGATTGAGTTGAGAGAGCTCATTATTTCCACCCCACCTAGGTTTGTGTTCATGAGAGCTTCTCCCCATGGGTCCCCTTCTCCCATGGCTACCTCCACCTAGGGTTAGGGTGTGAGAGAGAAGAAAAGAGAGGGAAGGAAGGAGCAAGGTAAGGAGAAGGTATCCCCTACCTTCCCCCATGATTTTGGCTTAGTTCGTTCCACGGATTGGTGAGTTCTTGGGGGTCTCCCAGGGTTTTGAGTTCGAGTGCTCTTTGGGTCCATCCCACCGGGTTTGAGTCTCCATCTTGCCGTCCCCGAGCTTCGTCGGTCCAAGCCATCACCGAGCCGTACCGCGTCACCAACACTTCGTCAAGTCTTCACCAACAAAACCCTAGCCTCGGGCTAGGTCACCCAGTGCGGGAAAACGGGTGCTTCCACTTCGCCGGAGCCGGAGTTCGAGGGAAGCCGTGCGTCTACAACTCCGGGGTCAAATTGCCGGGACGAGCCAAGCGACAATACTCCGCCGTCTCCGCGTCAAGACGAAGTCTCCGTCCACGTCGCTTGTACCAAACACCTTCTTTGCGAAGGTCGGCGCCACTACGTGGTGCCGGGGTGTCGAGTATCCACCGACTTGTGGTGGAACTCAGGCTCGGTGTATGGGGAGGAACCAAATCGAACCTTGAGAGGGTGGAAGAGGTGGGTGGATGCTTGCTCTTCATCTTCCTCCTCTTCTCTACTCCTTCTCCTAGCTCAAGCACCCTTGGACATGGCCATGGAGGCTCCAAGAGGGGGAACCACCATGGGAGAGACCCTTGGGGATGAGAATGGCTTTTGGTGGCTCAATTTGAAGCTCTCTCAAGTGGCTAAGGTGGAGTTGGTGGCTTAAAATACTCCCCCAATGGATAAGGCCATGAAACCCTATCCTTCACTCATCTCCTGGGTTCAACCAGAGTACGCGTAGTGTAATGCGGGTGGTCCACGCTGGAGGCCGGATGGTACGGCTTGAACCGCGGACGGTCCGGCCCGAGCGGACGGTCTAGCCGGACGGTTCCCTTGGCCGACTAGTGAGCGCGTAGTGTAACGCTGATAGTCCGATTCCTGAGGCGGACGGTCTGGCCCGGGCGGACGATATGGCCGGACGGTCCGCACTACACTACGCCATGACATCAACATGATTTTTCATCTTTTTGAGACCCTTACCATGCTCAAGTAAAAAGTACTTAAAACACGAAAGTTGTAGAGAATTTCGATAGGCAACTTTTTTGTGGTGACAAGTTTTTCATTTGAGTTACAGAAAAATTATAAAAATTCAAGAAGCACGCTACTGTCACGGTGACCGAACCGACACTAGAGTTTTGGCTCTTTGGACTCGGCGGAAAGTTTAGACAGCTTGGGCAGGAAGTTTCGTGCCCACAAAAGAAGTTTCGCACCCACAAAATATCTAGAGATGAGAAGACTTAGCGGTTACGAAACCCCCGGACACGTCAAAAGTAGCCTCAGATTCCTCTGGGCACTTTCGGTGACTTCTACCCAAAGCAAACTACCCCGAGAACATCTGGCACTCTCAAACTCTCTCGACACGGCTCAGGAGGAGATAAGATCGGAGACTCGAGTGCTCAGTGGGACCAACCTGCCAGAGAGAGACCTGCACATGACGTGCACGAGCCTCGACACGCACGCAACCAAAAGACATTAAAAGAAAGCTAAAAATAAAATTCTTAGTCTTGGTTGACGGGGCATGTGTCACCAAATGCCGAAACTACCCTAGGAGTCCTAGGTCTTACATCTCGGGACTAGACACGTGGCGCTCACAGATCGATCAGAATTCAAACGGACGGCTGAGATGTGTAAATCTGCGAACTCACCGAACACGCCTCGAACCCACCGGACGCTTCTGTCCTGAGCGCTGCGTACTCCACTGGACGCGTCCGGTACGACATGGCCGACTCAGACACCCTCCTGGATTTTGCCCTCTCTGGATCGTCCGGCCGCCCATCAGACTTGTCTGGTCGCTGGCCGAACGCGTCCGGTCATCCTGGTTCGGCCACAGGACGCCGGCTACTCCCTCTTTTCTCTCCCCCACGTGCCTCGGATGCTCGGCTGTGTTTGTTAGGCTTTTTTCGTGTATTTGGACTCCGATAAGATTGACTCGGTCTTGGGCGGGAAGTTTCACTCCGAATATTTCGGACTCTGGTTTGGTGACTACGAAACCCCCGGACACGTGTAAAGGTGCCTCGGATTCTTCCGGGCCCTTCCGGTGACATCTACCCGAAGCAACCCAACCCACGGACAACTGGCACTCTCATTCTCTCTCGAACTCTCTAGAATTGACTCAGATGAGGATAAGATCGGAACCCGAGTGCTCAGTGGGACCAACCAGCCAGAGAGAGACCTACACTTGACATGGACAAGCCTCGACACGCACGCAACCAAAATCATTAAAAGAAAGTTAAAAAATAAAGTCCTTAATCTTGGTTGACGTGGAATGTGTCACCAAATGCCAAAACCTAACCCCAGGAGTCCTAGGTCTTATAGACGTGCACGAGTGTCGACACGCACACAACCAAAATCATTAAAAGAAAGCTAAAAATAAATTCCTTAAACTTGGTTGACGTGGCATGTGTCACCAAATGCCGAAACATAACCCTTGTAGTCCTAGGTCTTACACGTACTCCCCCCGGAATATGTAGTGACTCTTCTACTATCCAAACTGGGCTTACAAGCCCATAAAACATAATGCAAAGGGCAACCCCCCTAACATGCCTTCTTAATGGACCCTATGCCATTGGCAAACAGGGAAAAATTAAAATCGGGCCTATTTAGCCTCGGTGCACCCCTTTGAGGGCATTCCACCAGAAGAGCTGTGAACATATATGTATATATGTCTATGCATGTGTTTCAAAAAGATACCTCATGGCACACCCCATGATGGGTCACTAGCCATTCTTTGCAAGTTCAAAGTTTGGGTGTTGATGAGATTGGGAACAATCACCTAAGGTGTGCCAATTTATGGGTCGCCAGTCATAGACTGTATCGCGGTATGAATGTCTTTTGGCTGATTTTTTTTCCAAATTAGTATGCTCCTAGAAGGCCAAAAGCTGATCCATCCATTGGATAGGACATGTACCACCCGGGTGATGGCATGCTCCATGTTAGAGTCCTTGTCCAATCTGCATGACAGAATGGAATGCTTCACACCGTAAAATCACTCGGCTGCAAGCATGCCTCATGAGGGCCATTGACTGAATTTTGCATAACAAGATCATACACTTGTAGCCTAGGGCTTAATTGAGTCATTTATAATCTTTTTTGCAGGTATTCCTAGGCTTCCAAGATCAGTCAGCCTACTAAAGCAAACCGATTGCAAAAGCACTCGGGGGGCTTGTGTGGAGAACATGGGCCCCGGGTATCCTCACGAAGGCCCAAAAACCACCTAGCAGGGGACAGTCCAAGGCGAAGAGAGAAGGACATGTATTGGTCGGCCACGATACAAGACGTGGGCGGCAAGGCACTAACCCAACGAGGCAAGACACCCCCAATTTGGAAGGCTATCCCATGTATTCGAGATCTCCACATAATAACACCCCGCAGGAAATAGGGTATTATCTCGAGTTGAGGGCCTAAACCTAGATATATCCGTCTCCTGCTCTCTTGCGAACCATCGAATCTTCGTCTTGTGCGCCCCGTTCTATTTCATTTCGGACAAGTACCCCCAAGGTTACACCTATCGACACTAATTTTCTCAAAAAGTTGGGACATCAACATCTGATGTAAGTGAGCATTAATGGTCACCTCAATATATTTTTTGAAAATTTGTTTCCTATTGCTATATTTCTTAACCAAAACCAAATGTTGAAATATATGTGCCACCACACGCCATTGGCGCACAAACATTACTAGTTAATAGATATGATCTATTAAATCAATTCTTTGCTGTGTGCCGACGTAGACCATGTGACCTAGTATTTGGTTTTGGCTAGCTCAAAGTTTTCGGTTGGTCACAGTTGTTTGCGGATCATTCGGCTCATTCACCGTTGTTCGTCGTGACACCAGTGTAGACGTCAAAATAGCGGCGAGCGTTCACCAACACATGTAATGGTTGCATGCGCTGGATTGACTGCTTCGTGAGGTCGAACTACATGTAGTGCTGATTGTGAGTGTTTGGCGTGGGCGTGTGGCCAAGCTGACTAGCTAATTAGATTAGTCGAGTCAGCAACTTGATTAACATAATTAATCTTATTTAGAACCGCATGGTAGCACGTTGATGATGTCACCCCAAGTCCTAACAATTTGTGCTCGAACAGATTGGTAACAAGTCCTAACAATTTGTGCTTGAACAGATTGGTAACAAGCAATTTGTTACTCAGATGACTAAATGTTCTTCAAATGTGCCTAGTGTTGTTTGGCATCGCTCAATTTTTGCTCGAAGGAACTTTTTGAGTCGATCGCCGAGCTGCTCAACACTCCTTTGGCACCGCTCAGTTTTTGCTCAAAGGAGCTCAAGTTGATCGCATAGCCACATCCTATGCTAGGATAAGAATCCCAAGCAATGATATAGCCATGCCATTGACGGCTCTTGGAAACGATATAACCTCCACCAACCTCTCCCTACCGTGGCTAATTGGCCTAGATATACTTCTAGAGGTAGGCGAGTACTTAATGAGACAAAAAACAATATTTCATCTATGAAATGAAACATACATAAATGGATCATCAAGACTCTTATGGTTGTTCTTTCCTCGCCTAGTCACTTTTTGCAACTTATTTGTATATTTATTTCATTTAAATTGCAAACGATTTGGTGATTGAATCATTTTTCAATCTCAGAATGACTTATCAAATCCTACAAGCTCTGAATACAAGTCAAACAAAGAGGATTGGAATCGTGATGCCGCCTCAAAAAACTCACCAAGATAGTACACAAGTCGGATAAGTGAACAGGTCAAATAAGATAAGCCAACCAAACTGTCATAATAGCTTATATCAACCACATTTCAACTAAACAGTAAAACAAAATCACCTAAGCAACACAACATAAATAGCCGTGGATGTTGCAGGACGGCATTGTGCATGCTAAATTAGGTTCCTTCTCTTCAACTTAAGTTACTCAATTATCTGATGCGCCCAACACAACTCAAACCTTCTCAATTTATGCTCCATTTTATGGCTCATTCATTCCTCTTTCAACCCTAGAGAAAGAACAATGATGATTTAGAAAACGCTGATTGGAAAGATAACACTGCTATGACAGTGACAGTGTGTGAAGGTAGGTAAACAGCATGTATCTAAATACACAAGATTCATAATCAGCAAGGATGTAAAAATACATGTGACATATATATGGGCAATAAGTAAATTTAAACCATACTATGAACAGGTGTAAACTTATGCATAGCTGCATGATAAGTTGATAACTATAGAAATAAATTTGTGTAATAAAAATACCATACTGTGAACACCTTTAAACTTATGTGTAGCTGCATGATAATAATAGAAATAAATGTGTAACAAAAATACATGTGACATAAATGGACATTGTCGAACCGCTAAAGATTTCAGCATTTTCTCTATTACATATAGGAACACCACTACAAGTATGTACTCAAAGTCACATTGCTACATAGGGAGGACACGCACAAACCAGTATAGTAAATATTATGGATACGAGTTAGGAGAGGTCTAAACAGCCACTCTAAGGTTTATTATCATCCCAATATCACTGCAAACCATGCCGTGGAACATGAGGAACATGATGCATTAGCAATTAAAGCCTTGAAAAATGAAACAAGAAACTTTCCCACTCACCCCAACACGCCATTTCTGCTTCCTCCCCCATTTGTTGTGGTAAGCTGCCGGGCAGTATATTTCTCCTTTATTCCTGTAGGTCCGTTCAGAAGATCAGTTACAAAGGAATACAGGATACTAGCATGCTTTAAAAACTGAGCAAAGGTGCTCACCAAAAAGAACGAATGCAACAAGTGTAGATATGGTGGACAAGGGTGTAAGGAGACGGTATGGGGCCCCGCAATAAGTCGCCGTCGGTAGCTGTCGACCAGGTATCGCTTTTCATATGGTATTGTCCGAGTTTGTATGGTTCGTTGTGATACCTGGCTGAGGGATGTAGGTCAACGATTGTGTCACCCACAATGGTTGGATGCACATTAGAGGAGACACATAGGGCTCCATGCGGTGAAACGAAGAGGGAATTCTCTCCTATTGATTTTAGGGGAATGAACCTTCCCATGGTAACATCTGCAAGCCTGTAAATTACAACATGGAAAAAGGACTCGTCGGTGCGGCCAACTAGCAGGATCTCTGAGTCACATTCTACTAGATGTACAGGGCGGTAGACAGGTGGACAGTTTGCAATCAACTTTGGTGGCTGCAATGAAGACAATGTGGGAGAAGAGCCTTCCTTCTTGTACCCATCCACCAAGGGTGGGTCGATCACGAAAAACCGGGTCGTGTTGGCGATTAACTATAGCTTGCCTTGCAATGTAAAGAATTTCGGAACTTGTTCCGTTTTCCACTTTGGGAGACTCCACTGTTGATCCAAAGAGGAAGCAAAGGCTATGAGACCAAAAGCCTCATAAGTAAGAGCAAGCATGGCAGTTATCACCCCGTCAGGGTTGACACTGACACGGGCAGCGCGGATGCTTCTGATCATATGCAAGTAGAAGCGGTCTTTCAGGAAAACAGCATCAAGGGCGTTCGTGTGACCTCTGACCAGGGACAGGAGGGTTGCAAGTGACGGGAGGTCCACGATGTCGGCGGTAAAGGGGTGGAGGATGCGGATGGCCATGTCATGGTCCCTGTGCAGGAGGTCGTGAGGTAATCTCGATCTGTGGTCAATTACTTGCAGGGGGTCCTGGGTCTCGGCGGTAGAATTTTGATTCTGTGCTAGCGTAGCGCCCGTGTTTCCCTTCAAAAGGCGCCCGTGCGAAGGTTGATGAAGCGCACATGGTCGCGAAGCTTGCTGTGGCCAGGGTACAGGCGGTGGCCCTCGGGCAACATGATCCAGTGGCGCGGGTGGAAGCATGGATCGATGACACCGCGGCCGCGCGGGCACACAGTGGTGGACCGCCAGTGGGGGCATACCGCACGGAAGCGGACGTAGTCCGCGATGCCATTGTCGCCAGCCAGGACACGCCACGAGACGAGGTGGAGGATGTCCCCTTGCAGCGACGCCCAGCAGGAGGCTAGCGAGGATTTCTTCACTGCAGGTGCCCCGGGGGTCGATGGCCTGCGGCGCTTCCTCTCGCACGGAACCAATCCGCAACGCGGGGGAGTATTCGCTGGTAACAACCCTGGATCCCCACCCAAGCCCAAATCGGCACTGGGTGCGGATGGCCTGCGGCGCTTCCTCTCGCACGGAACCAATCCGCAACGCGGGGGAGTATTTGCCGGTAACATCTCTGGATCCCCCACCCAAACCCAAATCGGATATCTGCAAACCAGGGGAACAACAGAGTTAGCTGCGAATAGATAGATCATAAGGAAATCTCGCCTAGCGGCAAAAAAGAAGGGGATTCGTATCGTCGGCAGTTCGGCCACTTACGGCCGAGGGCTGTAAGGCAAAATCGAACCGTATATCTTCTTTCGCCGCCGGGCTTGAGGTGGGGAACGACGGCGTCGGCGCGCGATGGAGGAGCCCTCGGGGCGTCGCCGCCGGGCTTGAGGTGGGGAACGACGGCGTCGGCGCGGGATGGAGGAGCCCTCTGCGTCGCCGCCGGGCTTGAGGTGGGGAACGACGGCGTCGGCGCGGGATGGAGGAGCCCTCGGGGCGTCGCCGCCGGGCTTCAGGTGGGGAACGAGGGTTTTAGAGACTGCCCCAAATGGATTTTGATTTGGTGGCCTGCCGTTGGATGCGAGCTGCACGGTTGGATTAAAAGAGACGGCCCTCGGCCGTAAGTGGCCGAACTGCCGACGATACGAATCCGAAAGAAGGAATAAATCCGGACGACACAAGCCTTGAAACAATCAGGAGGATCGATAGGTATGGAACGGAATGCCTTACCTATGGCTGTCCGGCCGCCGCGTCGAACAGTTGAGCGAAAACTAAGAGGACGGCGGCGGGGGCATCATCTCGGCGGCGGCGGCGGAAACATGGAACCGAATGGGATCCGGTATGTGTCTATGTGATGTGTTCAGGGTTCGCACACCGTCTGTTCGTTCTGCTTTATATATATATATATGGCCGCTAGAACCGCGGCCGCGGCGTCGGCCGCGGCAATGGCGGTGGATCAGCCGGGCGGCAGTCGCCCCGGCCAATCGAGGCGGCGCCTGGCCATATATATATATATATATGGGGCAACGACCCGTATTCCCGCGATCAATCCGACAGCCCACGTAAGGTCCAACAAAAGAAAACGGAAATAATTTTGCTATAAAGATAAAAGAAAAACATGAGTTAAACAACATATGAAATTGTAAAAAACAAATTAGAAGGTAACACGTATTTAACTAGGACTCTTACAACAATGACATCATCCTTCTCCAACATGCATTGTTGTACAACACCTCTAATGATAATAATTTCTCCTTGCTACAGAACTTTTTTTAAAAAAAGAAAAACATAAATACTAGCAACACATGAACTTATATAATAATACTCGTATAACTGTATCGCAACCCTCTCTCTCCCGCTCCCCCTGATAGTCTCACTCTGTCAGTGTCTCTAGTTTCACTTCCACCACCACAGGTTGCCATCTTATCGTCAATGAGGTTTATCACCATCCAAACATTTACTATCAAGAACCCCGGATTGGATATACAGATCCCACTGTGCTTTACCGTACTAGCCATGATCGGTAACTAGGACACATAGCCTGACAGAACGAATCATTGCCAAAACATAAATCTTTAGAAAACATTTAGAAAATCATTGGAGATGAGATGCAATAGTATTTCTTTGAGAATTTTACTCCACAACACGCATGCTAAAATACACCACTGCCGAAAGGGCAATCCTATCACACACACAGACTTCCCAGAACATTGGAGGATGTAAGAAAAGGTGATTTAGGAACACCACCTGCTCTCTGGTTAGGAAAGCCGACTAACCGCTCTCACAGCCACGTCCAATTTGGGAAAGATGAACACCTACCCACCCGGCCATATCCAACTTGGGGAAGCTAGTCAACCGCCCTCCCGGTCACATCTAGTTAGGAACTCATTGGCTACCCTCCCGGCAAAATTTAATTACCTTCTGTCTAGCCTCCATTTCTACAAAGCATAGCTACCTTGCCCAAATCCACACAAAGGATAGTAATAAGAAGGAAATTGACGAAGATAAGGTACCAGAGCTCTTCAATAGTAGAGTTGTGTGTCTTCATGGAGTACCCAAGAAGATCATATCTGACCGAGGATCTCAATTAACTTCCGAGTTTTGGGAAGACTTACACTGCGCTTTGCGCACTAGTCTCTCGTTCACATCAGCTTATACCCCTCAGACAGACGGACATACAGAAAGAACCATCCAGTCTCCGAAAGACATGCTTCGGGCATGTTCCTTGCAATTATTCGACCTTGTTCATGAGCCGTTCCATATCTGATTATCTACTTATGTTGCTACCGAAAATCATTTCAAGAGTTGATTAAAGCAGACATAAAAAGTTGTTCTGCTTGTTTTCTAATCCTTTTAAAAGTTTCTATTAGTTACCTCAAGATTATTTAAAACCAGGATCAATAAGATAAAGAATTTAGTTTGTCAAACACATATCTTCTCTACATAGATAATTTAGTTTGACAAAATAAATTCTTTGACTTATTGATCTTGGTTTCAAAAAAACTTGAAGCAACTAAAGGAAGCTTTTAAACTTGGTTTCAAAGGGTTAGAAACGAGGTGGAACGACTTTTTATATCTTCTTTTTATAAACTCTCGGTGTGATTTTTCGTAGCAACATATGTAGATAATCAGATACAGAACGACTCATGAACAAGGCCTTAGTTGAATGGGACAAATGGCTACCCTATGTTGAGTTCGCCTATAATAATAGCTATCACACAAGTTTGCATATGTGTTAGACCATGTGGAGGGGTCCCGGGTGTGATGGGGTTATTGACAAAGGCGTTGGACACACATTAGAAGTATATTTTGAAGTGTTTGAAATTTGTGAAAATTTAAATTTGCAAATTTCAAATTGAGACCTGGCTAGCTGGATAGCTCTCATTCTTAGCTTTCTGAAATGCTCAAGATCGTCAAAAACCGTGTCCGGGAGCAAAAGTTAAGATTTTTTTTAGTAAAACTACTTGCTGGAGGCCCAGACAAGTGGACGCGTCCGGTCGAAGAAGGCTGAAAACTTGCTGTTTCTTGGATCTTTGGGCTCGGACGCGTCCGGTGGGGCATTTCTGGCACCCGAGAGCACTGTTTTTAGGAGAAACAAAGGGCTAGGCTTGTCGGATTGATTTGGCACTTTGCATGGTGGTTGTTTATGATGTTTGGAAGCTAACCATGCAGGTGAAAGGTAAGTTGTGTGTATGGACTAACCCAAATGGTACAGGTGAAGCGGCTAGTCGTCGGCAACGAGTCAGGACACGAACTGCAGGTTTGGGTGTCCGAGATGACACGAGGTTATGCGAGACGGTCGAGCTTCGATTTGTGACCAAGCAGGTTGATGCGGAAGACAGACACAGACTTGGCGGAGGACTCGAGGATCGACCAGAGGTCGGTGGCGCTCAAAAAATACGAAGTCGTGTGAAACCGGCTGTGTCCGGTGTGTGTGGGCCCAAGAGGGGCATGTACCGGGAATGTGCGGGGCATATTCTGGGGGCGGATGAGTCATTTCGCATGTGGAAATGGCTGCGGTAGGTGTGAGTTAATCTCAGCCCTCCGATATGATCTAAGGGTGGAGATAGGTTGCTTAGGGGTAACTCCACCTTGGAGGCTATATAAGGAGGGGAGGGGTGAGGGTTTCCCCCACCTTTGGAGCAGAGATTTGTGGGTGTGTTTTGTGCGCTCTAGGCAAGAGCTTGCTGCCCTCTTGGGTAGTTGATGTAATACCCACAATTCAAAGCAATAGACATCAAGTTTCCTTCACATGTTCATCTAGTTCTTGCTCAAGTTGCACTTTTTGATTCTTGTTTACTTTGATTCTCTTTGGGATGAAGTTCTTTTGATGTATGAGATGCTCTCACATGTATTCCACCCCATGTCACCCCTCTCCCTCTAGTTTTCTCTCTCCGGTGTGGATTTTTCTATTTTCTGGAATTTTCGCAGGAATTTTGGGCTGATTTTTAAAAGAGAGATTTTGGAGGGGGATTTGGTGTCCTAAGGGGTAATCCAGCCTTTGCTTCAAAGGGGAATCATCTTGGGTCACTTTGACCATATTTCCCCCTTCAAATCGGCTATCGAATTGACCGTTTGCACCATGCCCACCAAGTGTTTGTGGTTATGCCCACATGAGACTTAGTTGAGATTTTGCACCGGTCTTCGGGGGTATTCTCTTGGGTTTGTAAGGGGAATCATATAGGGTCATTTCAACCATGAATCATCCCCTCTCACACCTCGAGATGATGCCCTTTTGAGTGGTGCATACCAAGTGCTTGATTCCTTGCCTACAAGGGGCAAATTTGTGTTTTGGCAAGGACGAAGGTTTGAAATGGGTTGAGAGCATCAAATTGATAGTGAAAATCAAATTGGCTCCATCCAACCCCCCTTCTGTCGCCATAGCGTGAGCTCTCAGTGGTATCTGAGGCTGGTTGTGCTCTTTGACAAAATCTTCACTGATTTTTTAGCCTTTTCTGTGCCGAAGCTATGGCGGATGACAAGTACTCCACCAAGCCTCCAATTTTCTACGGAGCCGACTTTCTATTTTGGAAGGCTAGGATGGAGAGTTTCATCAAGGCACAAGGGTACATGATTTGGCTTAAGGTTAAGAATCCCTAAAAGGTGCCTAAGGATGAGGAAATCAATGATGCCAACCAGCCTGAGGTTGAGCTCAACGACAAAACAAGAAATTTCATCATACAAGGGCTTGGTAGGAATGAGTATGAGCGTGTTGCTCATCTCCCCACCGCTCATGAGATTTGGACCACTCTCATTGGCTACCATGAGAGGTCGGCCCAAATTCAAACTGTGAGACAAGATCAGTACAAGAGAGAATGCAGCCAGTTTGTGCAAAAACCAGGTGAAGGTCTTGACTCATGCTTTGGTCGCTTCACAAAAATCCTCACGGATCTCCGGTCGGTTGGCACAACTATACCGATGCAGAGAACACTCGCCACTTCCTGTCCGCTTTGGATCTCAAAATTTGGGCAATGAAGGTCACTGCTATCAGGCAAGCAACAGATTTGACCCAGCTCACCCTAGATGGTCTTTACTCAAATCTCAAAACATATGAACTTGAGCATGATTTGAAAGATCAGGGTACTCAGTCTTTGGCTTTGGTTTCTGACCCTTCTGGCTCTTCTTCTGGTGTTGGAGGAATTCCCTCTCTCGCTGCCATGTGTGATCTATCCGAAGAGCAAATGGACAAGTATCCCGAGGAGCAACTTGCCCTGTTTGCTAGGAATTTCAGCTATCTAAGGATCTAAGGCCGCGAGGGCGGGTGAAGCGGGCTATTTAGGAGATTTTAATCCTATTTTTGTTCTTTTTAACTTAATTAAGTTAATTACCCAATCCTATTTCAAATCCTATCAATTAGGCTAACTAAACAACGGAAGGCGAACTAGGCTACCGAGAGTTGCGCGGAATTGAAATCTAGCCTAATAGCCATAGAACAATAGCCGAAGTGGAAAGTAAATGCGATAAGTAAATCGAACAAAGGAGGTTCATCGATTTTTTAACGTGGTTTGGCGCAAAGCACCTACTTCACGATGCGGAATCTCCCCGAGAGGAGACCGGGACTCTCTCGTCCCGTGCCTGCAAATACACTCGGCGAGCTTTTAGGGCGTAAGCCCAAGGCTTGCTCCCGACCCTCACACCGAGGCTGGAATCCTCCACAAGTCGGAGGCTTTTTCGACACCCCGGCACCATGGATGTGGCGCTGACCTTCGCGAAGAAGGTGTTTGTACACGTGACCCTTGGATAGAGACCTTGACATATCTGGAGTCACAGAGGTCTTGATCTCGGACGGCACCCCGGCACCTTGGACGATGACCCGACGCCTCGGAGGTGTAGACGTACGTGGCTTCCCTCGGACTTCGTCGGCAGCGAAGTGGAAGCACTCGGTTCCCAATCGGATGACCTTGCACCAGCAAGGGTTTCGTTGCTGTAGAGGTTGTAGACGAAGTAGTCGTGCACTTGGTGAAGACTCGGACCGGTGATGCTTAGCGACGGCGAGGAGAAGTCTCAACTCCGGTGGGAAAGACCCAAAGGGCACTCGAGAAGAACAACTGGGAGACCTTCCAAACCTCACCAAATCCCGAAGAAACTAGGGGCAAAACATCGGGAAGGAAGAGGGGAACCCATGCTTACCTTTGCTCCTTCTCTCCCTCTCCTCTCCTCTCTCTCTCACCCAAACCCTAGGTGGAGGTGGACATGGGCAAGGGGGAACCCATGGGAGAAGCTCTCAAACACTTACAAGCCAAGGGGACACAAATGAAGAGCTCTCTCAAGTCTTATCCTCAGCCACGACCTCTATTTATAGCCCCCATCCTATTCTAGACACGTGTCGACAATCGAGCAACACGCAGTTCAAATGGGCGGCTCGGATTTAACTGACTGGGTGCAGATCCATCCGTCGGACGCCGTCCTACGGGGTTAACTGTTGCGCTGGGTGAGGCGCACGGAGGGTGTTTGACACAAGAACTAGCTGCCGTCGGACACCGTCCGACAGAGGGATTGCAATACGGGCAGCGCTGGGGACTTAGCCGTTTTAGCGCCTAGGGCTGGTCGGACGCCGTCCGATGACGGCCAGACGCCGTCCGACGGTTGCAAAGAGCCCAACCCTACATCTGTCACTCCCCCTTTCTCTCTCATGCTCCTTGGATACCCCAGCTTGGGTTGTTGGGCTATTTTGTCCGCTTTTTGGAGTTTGGATAGGATCGACTTGGCTTTGGGCGGGAGTTTTCGCGTCGGATATTTTTGGAGTGGACTTGGATGCTACGAAAACTACCCGGACACGTCAAAAGGAGCCTCGGATTCTTTCGGGCCCTTCCGGTTACTTTGACTTGAAGCAAACTACCCCCGGATACCTGGCACTCTCTCGATCGCTCTCGAAGCTTCTAGACTCCGCTAGACTCAGAATAGAGACGACGACTCGAGTGCTCAGTGGGACCGACCTGCCAGAGACTGAGACTCGCACCAGACGTGCTCAAGCCTCGACACATACGCAACCAAAATCATTAAAAGAAAGCCTGGGAAAATAAGATCCTTAATCTTGGTTGACAAGGCACAAAATGCCAAAACACTATACCTAGGAGTCCTAGGTCTTACAATCTCCCCCTTTTTGGTAATTTGGTGACAAGACCTACAAAATCAATCTCACAAGTACAAGAGCATATGGTCTATGGCAGGGGGTTAGTCGTAAGTGCATATGATCCAATATCCAAGCCATATTTGAGCATTTAAGCACTAGCCAAAGCATATTCATTATTAACTAGAGCACTGAAAGGATCGGAGGCCAAGAGGGGGGTGAATTGGTGGCTTATCAAGTTTTAGACTCGTTTTCTAACTATTTCTAACCCACGCCAATTGCACTTTGTGATTAGCTGGTTCAGAGTTATGCGCAACGGTACCACGACACTAGCGAAAGCAGCGGATTCCTACATAATTCTAGTAGAGCACGACTGGAAGCAATCTAACTCAAGCGGCACTAAACTCCTCTTCCCAACTCCTCGTGGCTCGATGGCGCACGACCACAGGCAATCTCCAATTCAATGCTCAAATGTGAAGGGAGACAAGGCGATATGCTTTACCGATGTTTGGTGCCCAGCACATGAACAACTACTCACCGTTGAGCAAGGTCAGACCGGAGCACCACACAGGCGCCTCAACGAGGACCCGGGACCTTTTCATCCCTAATGCTCAAGTACTAGAAAGCCTCACCTACACATGGAGAGGAAGCAGTCGAGTACACGGCAACGGCAATCCTCCACACATCGGAGCATCCCGGCACACCAACTCCACAGGCTGAGCCGGCCCCACGCACGTTGAAGGACTTGAGAACACCAAGGACGCGTCCAAGGAGAGCACCGGAAACGCGTTTCCGATGGCCGAGGCGATGCCTTGGGCTTTCTTGCAGTACGGTCGTCGCGGTTTGGTCTTGGCGATGAGGTACTCGGGTACGGTCTTGTCGTAGACATACACGTGGGTGAAACCGAGAGCTGGCGGGGTCGTCGGAAAGCACAGACAAGCACAACCGAAGCACGGCTCACCTTTCTCAACCTTGTGCTAGTGGGAGCACCAAGGGAGGTGAGGGGAGCACACAAGGAGAAACGCTAGGAGTGGTTTTGGGATGACCTAGACTCACCCTCCTCTTCTTCTTCCCTTCCTCACCCTCTCAATCTCTCAATCCCGAGCTCATATGGAATAGGCCATGGAAACTAGGGTTTGCTCAAGAAAACTTGCCATGGACAAGGGGAAACCTAGGGAAGACCAAGGGGAACACTTGGGGAGGGGATTACCTTCTTCCTCCTACCTTCTCCTTCCCAAATCCGAGCTCAATCATGAAGGGACATGGTGGCTTGAGGTGGAAGCACCATAGGAGACACTCTCTCTTCTCTCTTGTGGCTAAGGTGGTTGCAAATGAGAGGCTCAAACTCTTCTCCACGAAATCCCCTCTATTTGTACCCCCAGGAACCAGCCAACGACGTGGACGACCGAGATTAAAACTTAGTTTGAATGGGTGGCCGAGATGGAGTTGTGTCGCAGTCGGACTCTTCATCGGACGTGTCCGATGAGTTGTGGGCGCTCGCAGGAGAGGTGCAGGCGACGTGTTTGAGCTGTGGCCAGGCCGGCATCGGACGCGTCCGACAATGAGGTTGCAGACGCGGCCGGCTGGGACTTAGTCGCTGAGGTGTTTGGGTCTGCTCGGCCTCGCTTTATCGGACGCGTCCGATAACTCATCGGACGCATCTGATGAGGGCGTTTCAGCACTGGAAACTGGCTTGCTCTCGGGTTGCCCTGTGACCTAGTTATCGGACGCGTCCGATGCTTTTCCGGACTCATCCGATGAGCCATGCAGGCACAGCTTTGGCTCAAACTTGCTCTCCTTTGAAACTAGCCCAAAGGACTTCGGTTCATGGGTGACCTAGGGCATTATGAACATCTCTCATTGGTCTTTAGGCTACTAGACACACCAAGACTCAACAAAGGTCATGAAATGGCTTTAGTCCATTCAACTATTCCTTGGCCGAGCATGGACACTTGGAGACTTGAACTAGGCATTGACTTGGATACCTAGACAAGACTTGGCTAAGATTGACTTGGCTAGGTAAGAGCTCAGCTAGGTTTAGGACTTGGCTAGGTTTAGCTCTAGGCTTGTGGACACTTGGCTTAGACATAGATTAGGAGATGTGCTCATGTGCTCATTTTTGTCTTGACGGTGCATGAGCTTGTTGTAGATGTAGCCGAGGAAGCAGGACCGAAGACTCACACAAGGAAGTGTAAAAGAAACTATAAAATAATGTGTCCTTAGTCTTCGTCATCAATACCAAAACTAAAACTAAACTTACAATCTTCCCCTTTTTGGTAATTGATGACAACCTGCAACCTGCAACATCTATCTCCAAAAATTACACAATATATATCTCTCAAGTATTGGTTAGTTGAAAGCACAAGAGCAATTCTAGATACCAAATGAAATCCACAATTGAAATCCACATAAGCACATCCTAGGCCTAAGCACAAGAAGGCACAAGGACAAGCCAATCACAAGCTAAGCATGTTCTAGTTCGCTCATCTCGCCCTAAAGTTAAAGCATTTCTAGCTCTCCCATGATTTCAGCTCTAGGTACCAATTGGAACAATGCCCCTTTAGCCAATAAGCATAATGCAAACTCTCCCTTTTTCTTAGCTCTCCCCCTTTGACACAACATGAGCAATATAACTCACCCCCTTTGTCACGCACACCAATCTCTCACAAACATTTCTAAGCACACAAGATGGAGATAGATGATGACAACAATTTCTCCCCCTTTGTCATCAAAGACCAAAACAAGCACAATCAAATAGCATTTCTCCCAATGGCTCCTCCTAAGCACATGCATTTGAAATGATACCACGTGTAAATGTGCTAACTACACAAATGCAATGATATGCTAGAAAGAATTGATACCAAGTGCGAACAAAGCAATTTCTAGCAAGCTCCCATGATCTCCCCCTATCACTATGCAAGAGTTCATCTCCCCCTTAAGCCAACAATTTCATACCAACTGAGATCACTCACAAAGGCACATGGAGAGAATTTAAATGAAAGCAATAGTGAGGAGCTAAACATGGTACTTTGGGGATTTTCCAAGTGCGAGATTACTTAAAACACCCACCATAGTTCACAGTAGAGCAAAAGACTAGGCATAATGTCACAAGCTCAAAAGTAGCATTTTAATGCATGTTTAAGTGAATTATACCTAGATTAAGAGATAAATAAACTATGGTAAGATGATGCACAAGTGGCTCACACCTAGAATTGATTCAAGTTCAAATAGCACTAGCTAAGATATTCTAGTTCACAATTCAAATAGCTACGCTAAAAGCGAGTCTTATAAATCATTTTTGAGTTGAGCACTTTATTCATTTTAAAATCCTTTTTCAGAGGAAATGCAATGACATGTTTGAATTACGACCAAATACTATGCGACATGATTACAAATGCCTGAAATGAAATCACGTGACACTGTTGATCACTTCAGTGCAACACCTGAAGAGCTGGTCATATGCTAATGGCTCAACCTCAGCTTTCTCGCTTTGCAAGATTTGCTTTCTTATTTATTTATTTAATTATTTCATAATTGGCTCTAGTGAGCATCTTTTATTTGGCCGCTTGGGCTCTTTTGATGGCACATTGGCTCTTGTAGGCAAGGCTAGGGCTAAGCACACTGCTATACGTAGAAGCTCTAAAATGTTACAAGGGTGCTCCAAAACAATGGCATATGATGTCAAGTCTAGCATAAAGCACTCAAATCACATATTATCAAGTTGCAAGACATGACATGACAGAGTTTTTTATTGTGGCTCAACTATTTAAAAGGTTGCTCAATTTTAGCAAAGCTTTTAAGTTTGTGATCTAACAATAGATTAGATAGTCCATATGTACTAGATCAATCTAGAGTGAAAGCAACTAGTGAGCCACCTAGCCATATTGTTCATTTATCACAAGTTCTAGAGGATATTTTAGAGTTGATTTAGATTAAGCTCCTATTAAACAAGTGACAAATGAGCTCTTGCCAACCACACTAGATCCATACACTGAGCATCTAAGCAATTCTTAGCACAAGTATACTAACCAAAGTCTAGTATGCTCACACTAGTGGGTTCATTAGAATTCTCTACCAACTAAAGCACATCACAAATCATTATTGGTGGAGATGTCATTTGAAAGGATCCAGCACTGTATTAGGACTACCAGCCTAGGTGAAAGCAAGATTCCACTTGAAGCACACATGCAACTAGATGATGCCTAAAGCAAGCTCCCAAAGCAATGAAGTGCACAAAAGTGATATGGCAATGCATTTCTGGACTAACAGGTAATGGAAGCAAGCAAGGCACCACCTAAGCATCTAATCCATCAAGCACAACAACCTAAGCATGATATACAGCTAAGCTCAAAGCAAACTGCCCACAAGATCATCAATTCAGAAGCCACACATGATACCACATGATATACTAAAGCACAGGACCGCAGGATCACAACAGATAAAGCATGAACCAACTGAAATAACAGCTCCGTGTACCTGCGGTGTAGAGGAAGTAGTGGTACACAGGCCGAGGCTTGAGCTTGCTCCCCCTGAATCCCATCTCCTCCAGCCGAGTGGTCATGGTGCGGAAGAGTCCATCTTCCCACCTCTTGGTGAGCAACCGAGGACGCCGTCTTGATTGTTCAATAGCATCAGGACGTCCCCCACTCCGGCTGCCCATCTGCACTTAAAGGATCACTTTTGTGACCCGGGAACCCAAACAATGGGTCCCCGAGGGTTCGCTCTTGTACCTACGAGATTAGTGTCACAAAGTGAATCCAGAAGTGACTTCTTTACCCACACCTGTGGCCTATACTCGTACTCCCAAGACGGTCCCACAATCTTAGCAAACACTTGACCCCGTTCATTCTTCCTAAGGGTATAGTTGCCATCTAGTTCTACCTGAACTCGACTGGTCTTGGGTTGAGGCCTGGGTTGTGGTCGATAGTGGGCTTGAGCGAGACGGTTTGGAATTGGACGGTTGGGGTATCTAGTGTGCCTAGGTGGGTACGGTCTATTGTACGTGTTATACCTAGGAGATCGAAGTGGTGGAGTGTAGCTGAATCTCGGTGCATCTGTCCTAGAGTTGTACCTAGACCCATACCCAAACCTCTCTCTAGGACCATCCCACGTCCTAACTTGCCATGGAGCTCTATCCCATCCAACTTGGTACCTAGACCGATCCTCCCGGAAACTGTGTCGCCTAGGACGTCCTTGCCACTGGTAGCTCTCAACACGACTCCTAGGGTACACTCTTTGGGTTTGTGGAGGTGGTCTTCTCGTAGGCTGTGTGTGGTAGTAGCTCTGGCGCATCCTAGATGCCTGAGGAGCCCTCTTCTCATACCTCTTTGTCTTCTCTAGGGTGAATCCCAAGCCATCCCTTTTTGAGGCAGGCCTTTGCTCCTTAAGCATCCTGTCTAGGGCTAAGCTTCCCTCATAGCACTTGCCTAAGCCTTTCTCAAACTTGCTAAGCTGCGACTTAGGCTCACTATTCTCTATTGCCAACTCCCTAGGAGCTAGAGCAAACTTACACGTGTTAGGTGTGCACTCGTGTGTGATACTAGTCATGCCACTCGAAGTTGATGCAATGCAAGTAGGTGCAATTATGACAGGATATTTGCTAGATGATGCACCAATTGCAGAAATCTTAGCAGTAGCAGGAGCAGCATTTGAACTAGTTGAAGCATTAATCATTACACACTCAGAAGTAAAGCTAGCACTAGTAGGAGTAACAACAGGCATATGAGCAGTAGTAGTAGTACTGGCAGAAGGCACAGTATCAATGGCAATAGGCAAACTGGCAGAAGCACTAGCATCAGGCAAAACAGTCAAAGCAGGCACAATCTCAGCACTAGCAACAGGTAAAGCACTAGGCAAGGCAACAGCTGGAGCAGCAAACAAAGTAGCCGGAGCACTAGTATCAGGCGCAAGAGCAACAGCTAAACCAGCAGGCAAAGTAGCAGAACTAGCACAAGTAACAGCAAGTGAAGTACTAGGATCAATCAACTGAGCAATAGGCAAGGAATCATGTCAATCAATCCTAGCAGCTAGTTCGGTGTTCTTGGTGCCAAGCAAAGCCAGCTCATCCCTAAGCTCTTGGATTGTAGCTAAGAGTCCTTTCTCAGACTCGAGCAATTTCCTATTTTTTATTTCCAAAGCATCCAGTTTGCTATTCAACATAGTGTTTGAGCTAATCATGGCATAGGAATCTTTTTGCAAAGCATCATATCTAACAGTTATCAAATCTACATGCTCTTGGAGTTTAGTGCATCTTAGTTTTTCTTTAGCATGCAAATCTACCACTTGATCAACATAGCCAATCAACTCCTCACGTTCCTCGTCAGAATCTGAGCAAGAACTAGAAGTGGAGTCAGGAGTTGATACCTTTTTACCTATAGGCTTGGCCATCAAACACACTGGGGTTAAGACATGTGGAGGAGGTATGAGGTCTACCTTACTTGTAGTTATTGTACCCTGACTATTATTTTTCTCGTGGATTTCTACCAGGCTGGACCAAATCTCATGCGCAGTGGATAGTTTCGTAACCTGATCTACCATACCCACGATCAAACCACAAAACAGAGCATTTCTAGCCTTAGCATCAAACTCTAGCTTCTTGTTTTGTGCCTCAGTGGGTTCGACATCCTTCTCAAGTGTAAAGCCTAGAACTTTGTCAACTACCCTCCACACGTCCGTGCCTAAAGACAGTAGATACACCCACATTCGCCCTTTCCAATAATTGAAGTGAGTGCCCGTGAACAAAGGAATCGTATCGCCAGCTACACTGTAACCTCCGTCAGCCATCTTGTCAGCAGTTAAGCTTTAAGACAAGATCCTGGCGCTCTGATACCAACTGAAAGGATCGGAGGCTAAGACGGGGGTGAATTGGCGACTTATCTACTTTTAGACTCGTTTTCTAACTATTTCTAACCCACGCCAATGGCACCTTGTGATTAGCCGATTCAGAGTTATGCGTAACGGTAGCACGACACTAGGGAAAGCAGTGGATTCCTACACAATTCTAGTAGAGCACGAGTGGAAGCAATCTAACTCAAGCGGCACTCGACTCCTCTTCCCAACACCTCGTGGCTCGATGGCGCATGGTCACAGGCAATCTCCAATTCAACGCTCAGATGTTAAGGGAGACAAGGCGATATGCTTTACCGATGTTCTGTTCCCAACACATGAGCACCTACTCACCATTGAGCAAGGTCGGACCGGAGCACCACACAGGCGCCTCAATGGGGACCCGGGACCCTTTCGTCCCTAATGCTCAAGTACTAGAAAGCCTCACCTACACATGGAGAGGAAGCAGTCGAGTACACGACAACGACAATCCTCCACACACCGGAGAATCCCGCCACACCAACTACACAGGCGGAGCCGGCCCCCACACACGTTGGAGGACTTGAGCACACCAAGGACACGTCCAAGGAGAGCACCGAAAACGCGTTTCCGGTGGCTGAGGGGACGCCTCGGGCTTGCTTGCGGTACGATCGTCGCGGTTCGGTCTTGGCGATGAGGTACTCGGGTACGGTCTTGTCGTAGACGTACACGTCGGTGAAGCTGAGAGCTCGCGGGGTCGTCGAAGAGCACACACAAGCACAACCGGAGCACGGCTCACCTTTCTCAACCTTGTGCTAGTGGGAGCACCATGGGAGGTGAGGGGAGCACACAAGGGGAAACCCTAGGAGTGGTTTTGGGATGACCTAGACTCACACTCCTCTTCTTCTTCCCTTCCTTACCCTCTCAATCTCTCAATCCCGAGCTCATATGGAATAGGCCATGGAAACTAGGGTTTGCTCAAGAAAACTTGCTATGGACAAGGGGAAACCTAGGGATGACTTAGGGGAACACTTGGGGAGGGGATTACCTTCTTCCTCCTACCTTCTCCTTCCCAAATCCGAGCTCAATCATGAAGGGACATGGTGGCTTGAGGTGGAAGCACCATGGGAGACACTCTCTCTTCTCTTTTGTGGCTAAGGTGGATGCAAATGAGGGGCTCAAACTCTTCTCCACGAAATCCCCTCTATTTATACCCCCAGGAACCAGCCAATGACGTGGACGGCCGAGATTAAAACTTAGTTTGAATGGGTGGCCGAGATGGAGTCGTGTCGCAGTCGGACTCTTCATTGGACGCGTCCGATGAATTGTGGGCGCTCGTAGGAGAGGTGTAGGCGACGTGTTTGAGCTGTGGCTAGGCCAGCATCGAACGCGTCCGATGCGCCTATCGGACGCATCCGACAGTGAGGATGCAGACACGGCCGGCTGGGACTTAGTCGCCGAGGTGTTTGGGGCTGCTGGGCCTCGCTTTATCAAACACGTCCGATAACTCATCGGACGCGTCCGATGAGGGCGTTTCAGCACTGGAAACTGGCTTGCTCTCGGGTTGCCCTGTGACCTAGTTATCGGACGCGTCCGATGCTTTTCCGGACGCGTCCGATGAGCCATGCAGGCACAACTTTGTCTCAAACTTACTCTCCTTTGAAACTAGCCCAAAGGACTTCGGTTCATGGGTGATCAAGGGCATTAAGAACATCTCTCATGGGTCTTTAGGCCACTAGACACACCCAGACTCAACAAAGGCCATGAAATGGCTTTAGTCCATTGGTCAACTATTCCTTGGTCGGGCATGGACAGTTGGAGACTTGAACTAGGCATTGACTTGGATAGCTAGACAAGACTTGGCTAAGATTGACTTGGCTAGGTAAGAGCTCGGCTAGGTTTAGGACTTGGCTAGGTTTAGCTCTAGGCTTGTGGACACTTGGCTTAGACATAGCTTAGGAGATGTGCTCATGTGCTCCTTTTTGTCTTGACGGTGCATGAGCTTGTTGTAGATGTAGCCGAGGAAGCAGGACCGAAGACTCACACAAGGAAGTGTAAAAGAAACTATAAAATAATGTGTTCTTAGTCTTCGTCATCAATACCAAAACTAAAACTAACTTACAAGCACATCACAAGCCAGCCCAAGACAATCCTAAGCACATCTCTAGTCATGATCCAAATGAGCATATGAGCAAGTTAGCTAGTGAGCATGAGCATAGTCCATTCATGAGCAAGATACAACACATATGCAAGTGACTAATCAAGTGCAAGATACAAGAGTGATGACAATCCCTAGTCAATAGCATGATACACATGCATGAGCATGACCATAGCAAGAGCAAGAATATGTACATGATTTTGAGCAGGAATTTAGCACAAGCAGGAACAATGATCTAGAGTAGGCATTAACACGACCAGAAGTCAAGGCAAGCAATATCAAATGCAAGAGACTTGATTCCTAGCTCCCCCTAGATCAATGCATATGGAAATTGAAGTGCTGAATTAAATTTATTTTGGGCTCAATTTTGCTCTTAGCTCTCATGCTCCCTCTCAACACATGCTCACTACAACTAAAGCAAGCGCTCTCCATCACCCCCATAGCCAGTTTTTTGCCAGTTTTTAAGCAATTGAGATTGGTTTTTGCACATTTTCCTCCCCCTTCTTTTAAGCAAAATGCAAAAAGACAGTAAACTGGCTCCACTTTGGAAGTACACATGAGCAAGCGAACTTGTGAGCTTTGTAGTTTATTCTAACACCTAGCTGAAACTAGTAGTTTACCACACATCCTATCAAGACTAGTGCAAGGTTACTTTATCAACTTAGCTCAAATTAAGCCATTTTCATGTGATCTTTACTAATTATTAACCAAGCACAAGCACAAGGTGAACCTATAGCCACAAGTTCCTAGCACAATGTTCATGTGCAAACGCGAATGCTAGTCTAACATCTCTATTCGAGCTAATCTATCAAATGTTTGGTTTTCAAGCTCAAGAGATGAAAAATATTTTTGTTGAGCAAATTTAATCATTTTAAAGCATTTGGGCCTTTGGCCTCTTTTCAAATTTGCCTCTGTCCCATGCCTTAGTCGATGGCACCCCGCATGACACAGGTAGCAACCGTCTTGGTCATCTAGAATTCCCCCATGTTCACGCCTAGTGCAATGGCGAGCCATCTCATTGGGAATGACTGGTGGGACATTTTCTGCTTATTTATTTTGTTTGCTCAACAGTTTTAAAAGGTTCTCAATTAGTCATCCTGCTTACTCCAAATAATAGAATGCCCAATTAAAGTGGTAGATTCTAGATGATCCAATGAACATGAATAAAATGAGAGAAACAAGTGGCTCTAAGAACACCTAGCACATGTCATGGTATCGATTTAGCAGGTATGTTAATTAAGCTTCATATGAGTAAGTGATTCCGTTTCCAAGCACTAGCTCTCTAGAACATGTAATAAAACTAAAAGAATCTACTAGAGAAGCAAGTATAAAAGACAAAGCTCAAAATCACAAACTCACATGCACATGTATTATAATGGGACCTCTCTCATAGTCCAGTCTAGATGTCAAACTGCATTTGACTTATCAAGCACATTTAGTTCATTACGCAGTTTGCAAAACCTATTCTCATCTAGTGGTTTGGTAAAGATATCTGCAAGCTGGTCATCAGTTCGCACATGCTCAAGCACAATGTCACCCTTTTCTACGTGGTTTCTGAGAAAGTGGTGACGGATGTCAATGTGCTTGGTACGTGAGTGTTGGACCGGATTGCAAACTATCTTTACTGCGCTCTCATTAGCACACAGCAAGGGAATGTGGTCAAGTTTTATACCGTAGTCATACAGTGACTGTGTGAGGAAGAGCAATTGAGCATATATGCGTTTAACAGCTTTTAGATGCATTTCTCTAGGAGCAGCTTGGAATCTAGCGCACATGCATACACTCAACATTATATTAGGCCTAGAAGCAGTCAAGTATAGCAAGGCACCAATCATTGAGCGGTAAAGTTTGAGATCAACAGGAGTATCTTGAGTGTCGAGGTCGAGGTGCCCATTAGTAGCTATAGGAGTCCGAATGAGCTTACAATCATGCAACTTGAATCACTTGAGCAAGTCGGTGATGTACCTCTCCTGAGAGACAAGAGTGCCCATGCAAAGCTGCCTGATTTGAAACCCAAGAAGAAACTGAGCTCCCCATCATCGACATCTCAAACTCCTGGGCCATCAGCCGACTGAATTCCGTGCACAGTTCTTTGTTGGAGCTGCCAAAAGGTGATATCGTCCACGTAAACCTGGCGGAGGAAGAGATCCCCTCAATCTGTGAGTAGCCCTGTGCCACGAGTCTAGCCTTATTTCTGACCTCATATCCAAACTCATCCTGTGAAACTGACTCAGGTAATCCCTCCGACTCTGAGCTATCTACTGGTGCTGGCAGTGGAACTGACTCAGAGCTAAAGTTGTGCTAAGGTAAAGCTCCCCCTGAGTCAGGTGCCTGGTCAGGTGTCCGTGGTGCTGCTGCCTCCTCCTGCTCTGAAGTTGTCTTTGGTGCTGACCCCGTAGTTGTGCTGTCCTTTGCTGGACTGGAGCTGGGGTTGACTCATAGGTGGAGCTACTGTGCTGAGGTGAAGCTCCCCCTAAGTCAACTACCCGGTCAGGTGTCGGTGGAGGAACAGGTGCTGGCTCATCCTCAGTCTTGGCCTCCATGAATCTGACTACACTAACAGTGATCAGCCTGACTGCCCTGGTCAACTGCTCATCTCCCACGTCATTCAGATTGACGTGCTGCCCTTGAGTCCCATTGCTCTTGACCATCGACCAACAGAAATCCAGAACTCAATCCCTGCTCTTCTGCTGTCATCACAGGTGACTTCTGCCCGGAAGATGCCCTCTTCCTCTAGTGAGGTGACCATCCGGTGACTCGCCTGTTGTGATATGTGATGTTGAAGATCATTGGCGTCATCCACTCCGGTGGTCCCCCTGCCTTAAAGGAGAAATCACTTGCATGACTTAGGGACCCAAACAACGGGTCCCCGAGGGTTAATCTTAGCAGTTCCAAAAACATCAATTAAGGATTTCTTGACCCAAACTCGTGCTCAGTGATCGTTTTCATGTGGAAGCCCCACAAATCTTGCAGTTATCCTACCTTGCCCATCCCTTTTGAGCAAGTAGTTCCCATCTACTTCTAAGTGGTTCCTAGTCAGGTTGGATTGGGTCGAGTCCACGTGTAGGGTCTAGGCTGAGTCCTAGGTGGTGCTCTAGGTGGTACTCTCCTATCCTCAAAGCTCCTAGTGCTCCATACCCACGTTGCTCAAAGCTTGGTCTAGCTGGCCTTAAGGCTGTACCCTAGCCATTCCCATTCCAACCAATCCACCCCACTTGTCTCACTGGTGTCCTAGCTCAAGAGTTGACCCTATTGCTATTCCAGGCTCTAGTATCCCAAGTGTTCTGCCTATAGTTCACCATGGGTCTAGTGTTCCAAGAGCTAGGCCTAGAGTTCACCCAATACCCATTTCTGTTCCATGCCCTAGGTTGCGAAGTGTTGGGTGACTGTGTCCTAAGGTAGGTGGGTTGCCAAGTGTTTTGAGTTGATCTCCTAGGGTAGCCCTGTCTAGTGTATTGCCACGAGTGGTAGTAGTTGCTCCCCCTAGGTGTAGCACGAGAGGTATCGACACTATTGGTAGATGCACGAGGACCAGGACCCTTTCCTTTTCTCCCCTTGGGCTTCATCTTGGGGGTGAACCCCAATCCGCCCTTCTCGGAGACAGGCCGCTGGTCCTTAAGCATCTTGTCCAAGGCCAAACTCTCCTCGTAACTCCTGACCTCAAACTTAACCAACTTGGCCCTCAGCTCATGATTTTCGCTCACTAGCCCCTCGTACTTAACTAGTTTTGCTCTCAGCACACAGTTTTCCCTCACAAGCTCCCCATTCTCTATTATCAACTCTCTTGCCGTCAATGCACCCTTGCAATGGTCGAGATCACACAACCCACCATTACCCCTACAACCATTTGAAGAAAAAGCAATCACAGCTGGACCACTAGAACAAGCATTTGAATTTGAAGGCATATGTATAAGCAAACTTTCAACAGGAGCAACAAATTTTTGCATGTCACTAGCACTAGGTACAATAGGTAATGGTGCAGGTAAAACAAGTAAAGGAGCATGTGAATTAGGAACATCAGCACACAAAACTGTGGGAAATGAGCTATCGGCAGGAATGCTAAAATTAGGCACAGAAACAGGTGAAACAACTGGTAAGGCAACAAGCAAAGAGCTACTACCTGAAGCAAGCAAGACAGGCACAATTGCAACATTACTAGCACGTGTAAGCAAAGCAATAGGTGGTATGATACTAGCTGGAGCAGGTAGAGAATCACAAGTTATAGCATCTAGTGCAGAGGGTGCAGCAGGTGTGTCAAGCTCAGTCAAGTCATCATCAACACAATCCACACTATCACTAGCACCACTGTCAGGTACAGGCAAGCCATTTATTGCAATTAGAGCATTAACTTGGTCATTTTCATCTTGGAACAGATCATTATTATCACTAAGCAGTTCATGATCTTTTCTAAGCAACATATGATCTTTTTTAAGTACTTCATATTTGTCCTTATGCAGTGCATAATCATTTTCAACCTTATCAACATCATAAATCAACCTATCAATAGTTTCTCTATGACCATCATTCTCTAGGTCTAACATACTATTATGCTGAAGTATGCCCTTATGCTCAGATTTTAGTTTCCTATACTTGTCCAGCAGGATTTCATATTCACCTGACAGTTTAGTTGCAAGTTTCTCCAAGCTAAGATAAGAAATGATGATTTTGTCAATAGACTCCTCTGTTATCTTTGGACAGGAGGAAGAATTACTAACCTCATCATCTGTGGATGTAGACTTGGAGGAATGTGCCACAAGGCACCCCGGAGGAAGGACTAGCTCAGCTCTAAACTCGATGTCAGACTCCCATCCTTCATTGTCAGAGGTAGCCGCCAAGCACACAGGTGGAAGAGTAGGCGGTGGAGGCACTGACTCAGGCAATGTGAGACCAATCAGCGCCTTTTGCTTCCCCTTGTTCTTCTCCTTGGCTCCACCGTCGCTCGAGGTAGAGGAAGAAGAGTCACTTGAGCTGCTGTTGTCGGTCTCCCACTCACCGACGAAGGTCTCCTTCTTGCCACTCTTGTCGGTGTGGCACAAGCCGGACTTGTACCTTCGGGACTTGTTCTTGAACTTGCCCTTGTCGTCATAGCTAGCTGCTCGCCTTCTCCATGCCCTTGGACTTGTTCTTCTTTTTGTTCTGGCACACCAAGGCAATGTGGCCTCGCTTGTTGCACTCATAGCATCGAACAGATGCTAGTGCCTTCTTGTCCTTGATGTTCCCTGACTTGAACTTCCGGATCTCCCTTGTGTTGCGCTTCACCGCAAATGCGAGGTTCTTCAGCTCCTTTACCACTGCCAACTGTCCTTCGCCCTAAGAGCTTGACTTGTTGGAGCTTGTATTCCCACTTGACTTGGACATCTTGTCCTTGAGAGCTATGGCCTTCTCCTTGGCCTGTGGAGGTTCTTCATCTTCACTCTCACTCACCAGCATCTCATGGGCGACAATTTGCCCGAGAAGCTGAGTATAGAACCCGAGCATGGAGGAGAGAGGTGTCACCGGCCTCCAGTCGAGCTTTAGAAGCACGACAGGATCCTATCGCGCGCTGGGAGGCCGACAAGAACTAGTCGTGGCTTCAAAGCGCGAGTAGTTAATATTTTTGCATATTTGTGTATATGGGGTGGTATTATTACCTAAGGGTTTAGCTATGGCAGAATTATTAACAACAATAGACAGATAATCGTATAATTAAATATTATATTCTATATTTATTACATTGCACAATTTATTGGAATAATTATTGACATAGACGAGATCTTGTTTAATTCATATAGATGTACGAAAGATCCTAATTAGAAAACATTTACTTTAAACTTCTTTGCATTCAACACATAAAAATTATATCGAACGCAAACAAAACTTAAATTCAAAATTCAAACTAAAATTCAAACAAAAAATTTAAAATTAAAACCAAAAATTCAAAATTCAAACCATAAACTCAAACTGAAAATTCAAACAAAAAATTCACATAAAAAAATTCAAAATTCATACCGAAAACTCAAAATTCAAACCGAAAACTCAAATTCAAAAGTCAAACCAAAAATTCAAAATTCAAAATTGAAACCAAAAATTCAAAATTCAAACCGAAATCTCAAACTCAAAATGCAAAAAAAAAATTCATGTGTTGGAGGCTGGCATGTCTGTCCGTGCTGTTTGGAGTAGATATTAATTTGAATGCACAATTTATTGCAAAAATTATTGACATAGGCAAGATCTTGTTCAATTCATATAGATGTACCATTAATCCTAATTAGAAAATATTTACTTTACACTTTTACCGATTAATTCGTCGTTCCAACTAAACCCTAAATAACTAAATATTTAATCTACAATAGTCACACTTAATCAAACAAATGCTAAGCAATAATACTAACATTACGGCTAACATATATGGCTACGTGGTTTACCAAGAACGGTGTTCAAACATACACTCCGTTCAAATCTCGTCTTAAACATACAAAATCACTGTCGTCCTTGCACCTGCCTTGTACCCTGCCGCTTCTGATCTCTAGCCCTGCGGTGGCGCACCTGATCTCGGGAGTATGTGAGTGGGTCGCGTGGCCGAACTTCTCTCCGAGGCCTCCCCATATCGATAGGTGTAGTGGGGTCATCTACCAGATAGTCATCGAGATCAAATGGCACGCTCTCCTGTGGTGCAAAGCTGTGAGAATCATCTGAAAAATAAATAAGTTTAAAAATTATGCAACCACAGGAAACTTGCAATGTCGTAAGCAAAGGTCATTATGTGCATACAATCATAGGAAGTAGTGATACCCTCCTCGACGCCCATACCATAGTAGGGCGGTGCAACGCTAGTGCCGGCACCGTAGTAGGCGGGTACGCTGCTCTCGCCGGCACCGTAGTGCACCTGCCATGGTGAAGGATCTCCGGTGGACCACTCGTCCCCCTGAGTGGGGACGTCAGCATACGCCGCTGGCGCTTGCTCCCACGCCGTATTGGGTGCCGACGGCACGACTGTTTGGTCCCTCCCGGACCAAGATCCACCCCCGTAGGAGTAGCGCGACTGCTTGTGCGACAATGTAGCAGGGGGCTTCCCGTAGTAGTGCCGGGGCGCCTGATCCCACGTCGAAATGGGGGAACCCCCATAGGAGTGCTGCGGGTGCTGATCCCACGTCGAAGTGGGGGAGGCCTGTAGGGGGAGGAGTAGGGGTGGGTGCTGGGGGGTAGCGACTCTCCGGCGGCGTACGTACCTTCCCAAGCCGGCACGTCAGGCTGGAGTGGAGGTACCGGTACAAAGCCGTGACCTGGCTGTGACCGTCCGCCCCCACGCCTTCCACGCCCTGGCGGTGGTGGGGCACGTGGCACTACGTCACTGGTACGCCGACAAGAGGAGAGAAGAACTAGCTCATTCGGCTTGCTGATCACTCTCTCCCAAGCTTGTCTCATATCCATGGCGGTGACCTCAATCCCTTGTCTGAGCTGGCGAAGCATCGATGTCCCTTCCTCGGTGTGTGTCTCAGGTCTCCACCGATCAATAAGGGCAGTGAGTAGACCCTGGTCGTACTCAAATCTAGTCGTGTCTCTCTGTCCGTCGTCATGATGCCGTACCTTGCACCCCCTTCATCGTGCAGCAATGACCATTTCTTCCTCGGCTCGTGACGGATCCAGTCACTAAATGACTTCGTGGCGGATCCTGCCCTTCGCCGCAAACCGGGGCCATCTGTCGGCAGTGCACAAAGGGCAGTTGGATCATCTCCTTCCTCATGGTATAACATTGCATTCTTCTAACTGGTCGGTGCAACGGAACCCAGTGAGCTACGTTTCTTTGTCAAATCATCAAGCGTGATCCAAAGCTTCCTAAACTTACTCTCCTGGTTCTGCTGACATAGTCTCTTGAACATATTCATCAGGTCTTTGCTCTTGAACTGACGGAAGAAGTTTACTCCCATATGCCTCATGCCCCACCTGCTAATAATGTCATCCCATTTGGCAGCACCTCTTATGTCCGATCTATCCTGCATCTCCATGATAGCTTTCAGCAGTCCGGCTTGACGGTGATGAATAACACATACCTCTATCCGGTCCTGAACCACTCCAACCTTCACCCATTCTAAGAACCAATACCAGCTATCGGTGTTTTCAGACTCAACAAATGCAAATGCAACTGGTAGGACCTGGTTGTTCGCATCCACCGCTATGGCAGTCAAGATCTGCCCCATGTACTTCCCTGTTAGAAATGTGCCGTCCATGCAAAGGATTGGCCGACAGTATTTGAATGCCGTGATGCATGGCCCGAGCACGAAAAACGCACGCTGCAAGACCATCTTGCCTGGGTGTCTTTCTCCTGCATCATGCTCTGCAATGTCAATGAATGTGCCTGGGTTCCTCCTAGCAATGGCCCGCAACATGAGCGGTAGATTTACATATGACGCTTCATAGGTCCCAAACCGACCCTCGATTGCTTTCCTCTTAGCCCTCCAAGCCTTTGCATAGCTTATCTCATACTGAAACCTCTCCTCGACCTGCTGCCTTATAAAGCCGGCCGTAACATGAGGGTTATCCACAATCATACCTGACAGTTTCCTCACCACCCACGTTGAAGTTATGTTCTGGTGCTTCTGCTCTGCAACAT
The DNA here is from genome assembly GCA_005191435.1 of Raddia distichophylla. Classification (NCBI taxonomy): domain Eukaryota; kingdom Viridiplantae; phylum Streptophyta; class Magnoliopsida; order Poales; family Poaceae; genus Raddia; species Raddia distichophylla. The sequence continues at coordinate 1,728,767 of SPJY01034554.1, read as the reverse complement.
GCACCACACAATTGTGTTGCCACACTATTGAGCACTTTCAATAATCCTTCCACATCCCCTTGAAAGCATGCACGTGGAAGGGACATGAGTTTTGCACACACCTAACATCGTACTCCTTTTTACTTGACTTCACAACGGTGAACTGCCTACGCAGTGACACCGCCCAGTACTTAACCGCATCAAGTATAGCCTTCTTGTCCTTGAAAGTGGCCCCCTCATTGATCTCGTTCTCGTGATACTCCTACTAAACGTGGCTATCTTCAACCACTTCTAGACCTTCAAAGTTGCTGGACCTCCACTCCATAGGAACATGGCTCTCTTCGTCCGAGTTTTCATCCTCTTCCGGTGCTTCTTCCACCTCGGCGTCCTCGGCCTCCATCGCCTCCACTATACCACCCACCGTTTCACCTTCATCAGCAGCGCCCGTCGCCTCCATCCCTACGTCCTCCTCTCCCTCTGCTTCGTCCTCCATGTGTAACCCTTCAGTGCCGCCACCCTCCCCTCCAACCTTCTTCCATGCCTCCATCCGCATGCCCTCCCCCTACCTCCCATTGTCCCTCTGCGGCAAGCTGAGTATTAGGTATTTCGTAGCACTGAACAAGCAGCACTAACGACCATCCGTGCTCGAATGCATATCGGAGATAATCCCTCCATGTCTTCATTGAGTTGATCGGTATTAGCTCCCCGTAGAACCCTTGCGGGGCACGACTTACTACTGCTTGAATAACTAGCCGGAATCTCTCTGCCTCCAAATTGAACACCTTCAGCAACCATCCATAAATCCCACCATAAGACCTTTCCGACGCTCTTTTAATGCCACATTGTACATGAGGGAAGTTTGATAAATCTGCTCCATTAGGACCAAGCATAATCTCGCCAACCCCATAATATATTTGAAAATATATTGTCTCTGGTATGTCACCTACATTGACCACATGACACATATTTCTCTCAGTTCAACGAATGACCAGAAGTAATAATTTTACAAATATTTCCACCATTTTTTGAACCATTCCATAAAATTATTCAATCTACAATCGTCCCAACTAAACTATAAATAACCAAATATTCAATCTACAATCGTCACTCCTACTGGTTCCAAAACAATCGTCACTCCTATTGGCTAACATTATGCCTAACTTATTTGGCACCGGTGGTTTTGCACGGACGGTGTTCAAACATGCGCTCCGTTCAAATATTTCCACCATAACATATATGGCTAGCCTATCAAGTTTTCAACGTTTCATTCATTCAAAGTTTAACAAAATTTCATACAGAATCAAATTTAGCCGGTCAAAAGTTCACAAACTCTTACCAATATACTCTTCAATAAATATATATCACTAAAACTAACTAATACCTACTAATTTTAACAAGAATTAGGAAGAGAGATTACCTCAAAATCTCCTGCGGAGTCGCCTCCCGTCGCCTCTCTCGGTCCTGCGTGAGTGAGAGTGAGAGAGAGAGAGTGAAAGTGAGTTGGACCCGTGCTGTGGTGGGCAATAATGGAGACCGGTCACGCTTTCAGCGCCCTTGAGGGCCTGTCGTGCTCTCAAGGCGCAACCGGATCCTGTCGCCTGCCACCTTTCCCTGCTTGTGGCCCCGCCCGAGGGAATCAGATTCCCTGCCCCCAGTCGTGCTTTGGTTCCACGATAGGTTGTAATCGGGTTTTGAATTTTCAAAACGACGCGGCGCGGCGGCAGCCCACCTGCAGGTGGGCCCTGTCATGTTTTCAAATTCCGACTAGGCGCGATCGCGAATTCGTTGCTCCACAGCCGCCTATTTCTATCTAAATTCCAAATCGGGATACAAATTTGCATAAAAGAATAAAAATAAATACAAAAAAATAAAAAAAAACCTGCACTGGGGGCTGCGGTCTGCGACGCCAAATGGGCCGGCCCAATCACTGTGTTGGCCGAATTTCCGATTTTCCCATTGTGAATATTCCAAAATAGGGAATTTGATTTACGAAAAATTATAAATTTGCTAGATTAATTCTAGATAAATTACAGTAAATAGTAGACACCCCATTGGAATATGGAAAAATACTAGATCAAATAGTTCTTTAGGAAAATCTCTCTGGACAATTAGTTAAAGCTCATTTAGCGTATTTTCCTATTTCCAGAAAATGCTAAAATGTGTTTAAATAAGATTAAAAATGGTTCCAGAGGTAGATAAATTCCTAAAAATTTGTATTAAGTTCAATTCAACCTCTGGACCACAAGAAAAATATAATATGTGTTAATCCCCTTAAGAAAATAACTATATGCCTAATTACTTAGTTGCTCTTAGGGATACATTTATAATTTATATTTGTTAAAACCTTGAATAATGAATTAAAATATTTGATGACTTGAGAAATATTCTAGGAATTATGAATAAGCACTAAGACATCTCTAGAATCCTAGAAAATTATAATAACCCTAGGATGGCTTAGTTAATTAATCTACCTCAAATATTGGTGTGACTAAGATACTTAGGTTGACCCTAACCACACATTCTTAGTATGAGGATAATAATTATAAATTGGATAACTGCAATGGTTGGGTCTAAACTAACAAGCCTAGAGCTCAGTATGCAACAATTTGATCATGCAACTTAATTAGAAATGTTTCTTGTTGAACCACTATTATTGTCGATAACTCTAACCCACAAGATTAGTAGGACACTAAGGCTAAATAAGTATTCTTACATCTATTATTACAACAATATTAGCTAGCCTTCATGCACCTTGATACATACATATCATTCATTTACATAACCTTTACCTTAAGGCGCATGGAATTTCCTTGACAAGTAGGTTGCTTTACGTAGAACGTCCACCTCGACACTACGTCAACCCTAATCATCGTGACTTGCATTCATGCATCATAATGGTTCTTGTACTTCATTTTCTATCGGATGCTCGTATATAGACGTAGGCGACATCGGGCAGGCGTACGAAGAACCATTTGACCCACAGGACTACCCGGTCGAACAGCCAAGCGAGTTAACATCTATCTTAAGAATGTTTGCCCATATTAGGGGAGTTGGGACCTTCCCTAGTGTGGGTTCACATCGAAGGGTTGCTTTTATTAGGGAGAGTACTCTACTTTCTCTAGTGTGAGTGAAACCTTATATGTGCATGATTGATACCTAGTTTTACAAGTATTTTATTTAAAGCTATCAAATTGCATGCGGATTTACCTTCTGAATCTAATTGCTAATCATGATTTATCATGCCATGTTTATTGATGAATTTATTATCCTGCTTGGTGATTCCGTTGACATCACTTCCATTAAATAACCTGGTTTAGAAAACAAATAAAAATGTTTAGACCATTTAGGTCTGGGAAACTAGCATATCAATGCTTAGGTCACCACTTTGATCATGGGTCTTGAACCCCGGAACGGTGAACCGAGATTCACCAACACACCTTTAATGATGATGATTGATTTGAATGTGGGACCTGGTATACCAGTGTGTGTGTGATGGATGGAGATGATGGGATATAGTGGAGATGACATGATGAGCTCTTTTGGGTGAAAGAAGGAATCAGTTGGGCGTTAGGATCCCAAACATGATACGGTGGACCCGAGAGGTTCGATCGTTGGGGGCACAAAGTGCTCTACGGAGGCACCCTGCTCGTATCTATGGATAGCGAGTCCCCGGTTCAACTCATGGCCAATGTGAGGTAGTGCAAGTGTTGGGGAATGCGCATGAAGTACGACCTACGGGTGTACGGGGTTCTGCCAAGCTTGAGGTGAAGACAGGAACATGTTGTCACATGTAGTTGAGGAGACTCATGTTTTGGTATGCGTGTGAGTGTCTAGGTATGGGCCAGCAACCCAGCTAGAACCAACCATCACCGAGGTATAGATGTTTCGCTCTACCGTGATCTAGATGCCATCATGCCATGGTGCGAGCCCATGAGTGCAGGTGGGAACGCCACCCATGCTGTGACAAAACCGGTAGTACCTGTATGAGGCCGTGAGTGCAGGTGGGAATGCCACCCACGCTGTGACAAAACCAGTAGTACATGTATGAGCCCGTGAGTGTAGGTGGGAACGCCACCCATGCTGTGGAAAAAAACTGGTAATACAATGGATGTTGGCTATCCAAAATGTGTGCCGCCACACTCGGTTCCGATGGTGGGGAAAGAAGAGGGTTGGTAGTTAACCCGAAACTATCATAGGATGGGATTGGTTGGCAGTGCGCCGAAACTGCATGGTTTGACTATGATTGATGCTAACTTATGCTTAAATATGATGATATTGATTTGTTTGAGAAAGGGCTAACTCAAAGGGTTTGATTTTAATAAAATTGACTTTATGCAATCAAAACAAACCTCTAGCCCATCTCTTGACAACCATTAAGCATTAGTAGATGGCTGTTGACTCACCAGTGCAAGTGAGGACAACGCACTGACCCTCGTATTTTATTATCCCAAATAGAGATGGAGTTGCCGATGGACCAGGATGACGCTTACGCTTGCCATGAGGATGGCGATCCTCAATACCAAGATCAAGTTTAGTCTTTCGTTAGGTTCTTGGTGTCCACCAGTCGGGTGCTAGGCTACATATCGATGGTGTGATTTTGGTTTTAATATTTCCGCAGTTGCTACTCTGGTTTCATGAACTAAGTTGTATCTTGGCTTATATGGCCTTTTTGGAGTTTGGCAATTCGTTCCCAAGTTATGTAATAAAAGTTGAGACTGCGATGTACGAAATGGTATTCAGCTTTGCAGCCAGCACATGGATCCTATTTTGGAACTAGTGTTTGGTAGGAGCTATGCCTTGGAATGATGTTCCAAGGGGTGGTACCGACACAAACATGGCTGCTCGATCAAGATCCAACAGACCTAGGTCATCGTCAACCTCCAGCAACCTCCAGCCACTCAAGAGGATACAATGCGACCCTGTGAGCTTCGCACGATGATTGCGGGAGCTACGGTCCACCATTTGGCGTGATTCCAAGTCCTACGTGTTCGTGAGACGCACGTGCATCCTTTGACACCGGATTCACGACCGGAGGTGGCCGGACGCGGCAGCGCGGTGAAAGGGGGAGAAACTAGCCACTGGAAGTGATGTCCATGTCGCTCTAGAGGAGTGCTAGGCCTAGTTCTAGACATGCATGAGCTTTAGTGAAGTCTAGGGTGCTTACCGAGAATGGAGAGAGAGTGGAGCAGCGCTGGTGCGATCTGGCGTCGTGGGTGTTCGAGTAGGGGCGGCGGCGGCAACGGTGGTCACTGGGCTCCTTTCCAGACTAGGCCACGATTGGCCGGGCGGTGTGAAAGGATACAGAAAGAGTATCATGATGCGAGTGGAGAGGCAGAGGATTACCACACCTGAAGATGGCAAGCGTGAATGCCGTGCGGCGTTCGTGGAACGACGCAGGCGTTCTGGCTTTCTCCGGTGAGCTCGGGGCTATGCGAGGGTGGCATGAGCACCACGGGAGGTGGGAGCACCGAGCGCACTAGTGCTGGGGGTGAGAGCGTCTGTGGGCTATGCTGGCCATGGGAGGGGTTTTTGATGTTGGCGCGGCGGATTTGGGGAAAGTTGGTTTCCGGCTGAGCTGGACCTCGTCCGTACGCCGTGGTTCTAGGGGTGGCTCGGCGGTCAGCGAGGGAGCGTTCGGTGGCTCTGGACCTCTGGCACGCTGGGAGCATATGCGAGTACGTGAGCCAAACCGTGGGCGGTTTTGGCTGGGTTGGGCATTCAGACGGGAGAGAGAGGAGCGGGGTACTCATTATGGTGGTAGAGGGCGACGACGCTGAGAAGCAGCTAAGAGCATCTCCAATGGTTATAGCCAGCTGCTAGCTATAGTGCTCATATTAACATTCATGTCAGCAAAAAGAAATCAATTCGTAGACCCCACATATATTATTTAAATGAAAAAATACAGCAGCAGCAGGGATTAAATAAAGAGGAGGCAGCAGCAGCGATTAAAAAAAACAACTTTGATTGGCTGGCGCATGGGTGCATGCATGCTATCTCTCCTCCATCTCAGCAAAAAATCCTATGTGGACTCTACTATAACTAGCTGACATTGACCATTGGAGATGCTTTAAGAGAAATGGCAGGGGCGGCAGCGATGCAGGGGCGCTGGTTGGCGCCACGGCGGCTTCGGGCGGCGGTGGTGGCCTCCACGGTGGCAGTCTTGGGTAGAGACAGGGGGTGCGGTCGCAAGCGCGGCCAGGATCCTCGGCGACAGCCAATGCGTGGTGGAGCTAGCTTTCTACCGGTCCAAAGGTGAAATCGGAGCTACTGCCTGCCATGTGTTTGCTCTAATGCCTATGAGGGTATCCAATGTGGCTAGGGGCTGACCAGTGCGTCCCACCGAGGCCAATTTGGTCACATTTCGTTCCAGAGTTGAACTAAGTTTAAAATCTACTGATTGGTATTTTTCTAGAATTTTTAGGAATTTATAACTAATTTTAGTTCAAAAGGCGTACTTAAAAAATGTCGAAATGTATTTTCTTTATTCCTGAAAATAATGTCAATAATTTGTTTTTTGTCATTGTGTCAAAAGTCATGACAAAAGGTCAAAGCTAAAGTGACTTGGCCATGAACAAATTTTAACCTAATGTGTGCTTCTTATTCCATTTAAATGATACAAGCCTATTTTATTTATTCATATAATTTGAGCAAAACAAACCACTTAAGCCATTTTCAAATAGTACTAAGTTTTTGGGCTATTACAAATCCTCTCCCTGTCGACGATTGGGATATTGGTCCCAAGTCAACCAAGGTTCTTGAGAAGGGAGATAGAAGACACTGCCGAGCAGGGTGAATGGCGACCAACAAGCAGGAGGAAGACACGAGGTTTTTATGCTGGTTCAGGCCTCTCCGGGGAGATAACAACCCTACTTCCAGCCTTTCTTTATATCAAAGAGAATTACAAGGAAGAACTCGGCGAGACGAGCAGGTCTCGACGAGATCGTGGCGAACAAGAGACAATCTACTCTCTGCGTGTTGAATCTCAACCTAGATGTAGATGCCAATGAGTATTTCGATGCCCCCCTAAACGCCATGGGGGCTCGGTTTATATAGTGAGGAATAACCGACCTACCAAGGGATAATCGGGCCGGGCTAAACACGAAGTCGTAACGAACTCGTACGTGCCAAACATATCCCGTGGTAGATAAAGTATCTTCAATTCTTGAGGATCACGACGTCCGCTCCAATCCGGGAAACCTTCGTCCGGTTCTTCACGTAGCCGTGCAGGACTGTATTCGAGTCGGGCTCGAACACGAGACTTAGGCCGTTACGCACCGTGCCGACCAGGAAGCTGTTCGGCAGGATGCACATGGGCCTGATGAAGCCCTCTAGGGAGCAAGGCCCTAGGAGGCTGTTCGACTGGGCCGTCAGGGAGTGGGCCATGATAATGGGCCGTGACTTAATCCCCAACACTCCCCTAAAATAAATCTCATCCCCGAGATTTGATATTGTAAGCCTCGAATAAATGGGGGAACTCTACTCTCATCTTCTCTTCGGTTTCCCAAGAGACTTGACTTCCACTATCGGGGTTCCATGTAACTTTACACATCTTGATAGTCTTATTTCGTAGTTTCTTCTCCTTTAGTTCTTTGATAGCAATCGGATAAATAGGGTAGGATAGCTCTTGATCTATTGTTGCAAGTTGCACTAGAAGTTTCACGGGCAACCTCAAACACTTTTTGAGTTGGGAAACATGGAACACATTATGTACCATACTCAAGTCATCGGGTAACTCCAATTCATAGGCGACCTTGCCTTTTTGGGAAAGCACATGGTATGGCCCCACATACTAGGGTGCTAGTTTTCCTTTAACTTGAAATCGGTGAATACCCAAAGGAGAAACTTTAAGATAAACAAAATCTCTGATCAGAAAGAAGAAGTCTCGACGGCGATGATCCTCATAACTCTTTTTGTCGAGACTATGCTGCTTGGAGTCTATCTCTGATTATCCTAACTTTGCTTTTGGCATCTTTTAGACTGTCTTTTGAGAACACCTGTCCTCCCGTTTCAGACCAATATAACGGGGTCCGGCACTTTCTGCCATACAAAGCCTCAAAAGGGGACATTTGGAGGCTTGGGTGATGACTGTTGTTGTAAGCAAACTCCGCATAGGGTAACCATTTATCCCAAGAAGTGGAAAATTGTAAAGCACAAGCTCTCAGCATATATTCTAGGGTTCGAATGGTTCTCTCAATTTGTCCATCAGTCTGGGGGTGATAGGCAGAACTAAAAGATAAGTTGGTACCCATGGCGGTATGCAAATCCTCCCAAAATTATAAGTGAATTGAGAACCTCGATCCAATATTATTCTTTTTGGAACTCCATGTAAGCATACTATCCGGGCATTGAACAGTTCTGCTAACTTGGGACCTCGATAAGTGGTTTTCATTGGAATGAAATGGGCGACTTTGGCCAAGCGATCCACCACTACCCAAATTGAATCATAACCACTTTGAGTCCTGGGTAGCCCTATTATGAAATCCATTGTGACTTCATCCCACTTCCATTCAAGGATTTTGATTGGCTGTAGCAGGCCGGCAGGCTTCAGATGCTTGGCCTTAACTTGACAACAGATGTGACACCTTGCGACATAGTCGGCCACACCCCTTTTCATTCTAGGCCACTAGAATACTATCTTCAGGTCTTGATACATCCTATTGCTTCCTGGATGGATCGAGAAGGCTGACACACGAGCTTCTCTCAAAATCTCTTCCTTTAACTAGGCATCATGAGGCACGAACAATCTTTGGTCCATCCAAAACACACCCTTGTCATCCTTGGTGAGACCTTTTTGGCCTCCTTTAGCTAGCAGCTTTTCTAGCCGAAGAGTGCTAGAGTGACCTAGCTGTGCACCTGTGATCTTCTCCAGTAAGTTAGGTTGCACTGCTACATTATGCAAACTACCATGCTTTACCAGGGCAATGCCTAATGTGTGCATATCCTTCGTCAAAGCTTCTGGTGGATGGTATATCCAACCATCGACGTTGCGTCATGTTAAGGCTAGCCTGAGTGAACAAGTACTTCAAATTCTTGTGATTTGTGTAGATATCGCACTCCTTACCCATCAGGAAATGTCTCCATATCTTGAGTGAGTGAACTACATCAACCAATTCCATGTCATGAGTAGGGTAGTTGACTTCATGCTTGCGAAGTTGTCTTGATGCATAACCAACTACATGGTCGTTCTGCATCAACACACAACCCAATCCATACTTGGAGGCATCACAATATACTACAAACTTCTGATGAATATCTTGAGTAATTAATACCGGAGTTGTTGTCAAAAGGTGTTTGAGCTTCTGGAAACTCTCCTCACACTCAGGAGTCCATTGAAATGGGTGATCCTTTTTAAGCAACTGAGTGAGAGGGTGGGAGATACTAGAGATTCCTTCAATGAATCTACGATAGTAACCCACTAATCCAAGGAAGCTTCTGACTTCGGTGACAGTGGTTGGGGCTTCCCAATTCATCACGGTGGCTACTTTGGATGGGTCCACCTTGATACCTTCCTTGGATATGATATGTCCTAAGAAGCTTACATCTTCAATCCAAAACTCACATTTGCTGAATTTGGCATATAACTGGTGTTCTCTTAGTTTATTCAATACTGTTCTTAGGTGTTCTTTGTGCTCTTCCTCACTCTTTGAGAATATTAGGATGCCATCGATAAACACCACAAAAAACTTATCTAAGAACTCCATCAAGACAATGTTCATGAGGTTCATAAAGTACGATGGTGCGTTGGTGACGGGGCCTCAAATGTTTACCTTTGAAACCCGTCCTGTGGAACAGCACTAGTCCCTGGATCAGTACACTAGTGCCACACATCACATAGCTGGATCATCACATACAATATTGAACGAAATATATTACAAGATGAACATGGCTTCCAAGTGCTGGTACTAAATACATCTGTATGACTCATACACAATTGTATTACAATAAAGATGTTATCCAGGCGGAAGCTACACCATGATTTTAAGTGAAGATCCTAGTCTATGCATGTGACCTTTGGACTGCAGGAGAGCCTATATCCGACCGGAATCGTCAAACTTTGGATCTCCATCTTCACGGCACGCGTATTCTCCATCTTCATGGTCTCCATAATCTAAAAGAGTGAGTGGGTACGAGGGTAAGTGCGCAATCAAACCGCACTTGCAGGTTAACACCGTCCTTAATGCAAAATAGTGATAAAGGCTATATGGTGGAGGTTTGGATATTTTATTTGCAGAAATGCTAATTTTAGAATTAACATATATGAAAACCTATACCTAGCCATTTTCAAAAGGACATCTCCAAAAAGATGTCGAGGAAAGATTATATCAAAGTTTCATAACTTAGAACCCATGTCACACAAGCATTCTCTACCTTTTCATTCCCGTCCCATCTTCTTTCACCACACCATCATTCCGGGTCGGCATACCACGTTGCGGACCACTATCTTTCCCGAGTTCCAGTGAACTAGTGACCTAACCTAACTCAATGATTCTCATTTCACGGATGGCATTGGTCACTGGCCCAAACTCCTTCCCCTCAGGACTTGGTTAAAAGGCTCACGGGGCCTAATGCGTCACACAGATACCAATCCTGCGCATCCGTGCGATGGCCACGCATTGTGGTGTAAGGGACCACTGCAAGCACACAGTACAATGGTCGGCGGTTTCCCGCTATGTCCACGCATGAACACCCTTCCAGACGAGCCCAAATTCCATCTGGGTTCCACCTTCCTTATGCATACCTCTTACATAGGTATATCGTGCATATTTCCTGGGTCCACCCTGCCCATCACTCTTCTCTTCCATCATTCCCATCCACATTTCCCCTGTTTCCACGTATCCCGAACAATAAACCTCACAACAACAATTCAATCATGCAACACAAAGCCCATCATGATCAAGGTATATATCGTGTCCACCGGTAAGTTTTGGCTTACTAATGCGGGATTGGTTACCCGATTAAATCAGTAGACCTAGGCATGTCTAAGCAGTTTTTATCCAAGACTTTAAAAGTCTATATATTTTATATTTTATGTGGACACTCAAGCATACATGACATCGAGGAATCATGTTGGTTGGAAACATAATCATCAAGGACAGGGCATGATATTATCATGATTAACGAATAGGCATTATCAACGCATAACAAGCATGCAATTTATATGTTTAAAACAAGATATACTTGAAAAATTGGGTGTGAGCATGAGCTAGGGTGTTAACTCGCCTTGAGGATCAGATGAGTGCACTTGGCTAGCTTCGGGATATTTCGCTTCTGGAACCGGGTCTTCTATAAGAGTAGAGATCCCGAATTATAAAATATTCTTAATAAATTGTGAATGTAAATGCAGGGCTGGGTGTTGATCGTAAGCGAAAATGCTAAGCTCGAGGTCTGGGATGACTAAGAGTGAATCTACCAAAATACCCTTAGGGAATTCCTAATCGGAAAATGTGATAAAGCCTACTTTTATACCTTCTTTAATATATTGAGAGCCTCTTCTATTGTCCAATACCTAATCTCATAACTTTCCCAGGGTGCGGGGAGTTCCTAGTATTTACTGAAAAATAGCTGGAACAGTAACGGGCGAAACCCATCACTGTGCGAGGCATGGGAAGACCGGGCGGCTCAAACCGGCGCAGAGCAGCAGGCCGAAACGGCCCATTTGGCCAAGCAGCCCAGCTGCGGCGCGAGCGTGCTAGGTGGCCATATCGAAGACGTCCGAGAGAATTGCGCCTACATTTAACCCGACGTGTGGGGCCAAGGGCCCACTGGATAATGACTCAGTACCAAACAGAGAGAAGCAGAACAGAGAGGGAGAGGGGTTGGCAAGTGGGTCCCAGCGGTTAGCGACTCTAGTTTACTCAGCGCTAGGGCCGATGATGTCGTAATGACATCATCATCTTCAACCTCGGTCCAGCACGCAGCCGACGGGATAGAAATGGCGATTTCCGGAGCTACGGGCCACCGTTTTGACCGTTCTTGGGCTCTACGGAATAGTCTCGACGGTGCGCTTCTAATGGTAGCAAATACACGGTCGGCAGCGACCACAAACGGCGACGCGGCGAGCTACAGTGGCAGCGCTCCTTCGGATGCACGGCAACAGCGGCTCACTTCGTCTCCGGCAAAATTGAAAGGCGGGGAAGCAATGGATAGTCGCGGGTGTGCTTACCATGTGGTTCACGAGGATAGCATGAACTCGAGCCGGCGTGGCAACGCGCAACCCTGAGACGGCGCGGAGCTGAGCAATGGCGACGGCGAGCTCCGGCGATGAACTTGTCAAATAAAGTGAGGGGAAATGCTCGTGAGGTGGAGGAGATACTACCAGCGCGAGGAATCGAGCCGAGGCTTACTGGCTAGGAAGAAATCAATGGAGAGATGCTCGCCAAGGGTTTCGGGTGGGTGAGAAATTCCGGCAATACGACGGCTCCGACGGCGCTGGCGTTGTACGGCGAACTCCGGGAGGCACCGAAAACAACAACAAGCAGGCGCAGATGCTAAAGAGCGAAAGAAATGGAGGGGAAAAGAAAAAACCGAGGCGGCGACGAGGTTTATACCGGCGGGGACGGCGTTGAGGTCAAGCGGGGCCAGCACAATGCGAGCTCGAGCGGTAGGGTGCAACGTGGCATCGCAGGCTTGCTCCAATTCCATGCACTCCACGGGTAGCCGACGGCGAGGTAGAGAGAGAACGGCGAGCGGTGCCGGTAGAGAGAGAGAACAGAGAGAGGGGAGTGAAATGGGCCAAATAATGGCCTATGACCAGCCCAGATGGAGCCCATCCTCAAATTGGTCTAAAATTTGATTTTTCACCTAAATTTGCATTAGAATTTTGAACTCTAGTGGATTTTGATCAATTTTTAAAATTGACACAATTTTTGGGTGTTACGGTTGGTCAATCCGAATGACATCACTTAATATTTGAACAATCCATATCTAGTGGTGAAAGCAGTCTTAGGAACATCTTCCTTGCGTACCTTGACTTGATGATGGCCAGACCGAAGGTTGATCTTGGAAAATACTTTGGCTCCCTTCAGTTGGTCAAATAAGTCATCAATGCGGGGCAAAGGATACTTATTTTTAATTGTTATCGCATTGAGGGCACGGTAATCCACCAGTAGTCTTCGGCAACCATCCTTTTTATCCACAAACATGGCAGGAGATCCCGAAGCGGAAGAACTTGGGCGAATCAACCCCTTGCTGGATAAGTCTTCTAGTTGTGCCTTTAGCTCATTGAGCTCTTCAGCATTCATCCTATAGTAATTCTTGTATATAGGGGTTGTACCAGGCACTAATTCAATAGCAAATTCAATCTCTCGATCTGGTGGCATGCCAGGCAATTCCTCAGGGAATACATCCAGATACTCACAGACGACTCTTAACCTGTTCAGGGTTCTCTTTCTTCATGTGCCACAATGCTCTTCCCCAACGATGGGTTCGTCCATCCTCTAGACTTGATCATAATATCCAAATCCCGTGAAGTGTATTTCGCACTTAGCACAATCTAAGATTCCCTTATAATGGGTTAAGCAATCCATACCAATAATCACATCTACACCCAGCTTCTCAATTACCATAAGGGCAAAGTTGAGGTAAACTTTCTCCTTTGAGATACCCACCCACGGGCATGATCTAGTAGCTTTAATCATACCCTCGGAGGACCTAATAAGCATTGGTTTATCTAAAGGATAGGTGGTTAATGGAATCTTGACTACGCAATGTTGGGAAATGAATGAATGGGATGCTTTGGAATCAAATAAGACTTGAAATGGAAAGTGATGGATTCCGAACGTACCCATAAGCACTCCGCCATGTTGAGCGGCTTCTTCAACAGTGATATGGTTCGGTCTTCCACATCCGACTCAACGGAATTGACTAGGGGGTACAGTCCCACGGCCACAACCTCTAGGAGTAGAAGTTGGAGGAGCTGGAGCGGTCTTCTTAGTAGGAAAATCAATGGCGAAATGTCCTGACTTGTGCCAGTAGAAGCAATTCCTATTCTCCCAGTCTTGTTTCTGTTGGGCAGTAAACTGGGGCTGGGGCGGCGTGATGAAGTGCCCGCCCTGGGAGGGTAACTGGCTCTGGTAGCTTGAGTTTTGGATGGCGCGGAGCGATTTGTGTTGAAGGTAGGGCAAGCGACTATCTTCTTCTTTCTTGCAAGGTCTTCTTCCTTGAGATCCCTCTCGAGAACAATGACATCATTCACCAACTACTGGAAGTTTCCATGTTTGAGGATGCAGAGTCTAGACTTATAACGAGCATCTAGCCCTTCGATAAAACAGTCCACCTTCTCCTCCTCATCCTCAATGTCTCTTGGGGCATATCTTCCAAGTTGATTGAACTTTGTGAGGTAATCAGACACATACGAGTTTCTTGGGTTAATTTGCGGAATTCCTGCTTCTTCATCCGCTTAACTCCCCTTGGGATGAAGTAATACCGAAAGGTAGTCGTAAACTCGTTCCATGGAATAAAGTTCCGTGGTTGTTGCTGATCATCTTCCTCAGCAGGTTCATCTCCTTCATCTTCAACTGGTTGATCTTTATCTTCATCATCATCATCATCCTCAGCCTCCACGCCAGTGTGTGATATTAAGTAATTTTCCCACCATGCATGAGCGGGCCCTTCTAGCAGGTGTGAGGCTAGCAGCACCTTTTTCGATTCAAGGCAGCAAATTAATTATAACTTTCTGGTGATTGTCTTCAACCAGTTTTCTGCCTCCATTGGTTCAGTTGCATGCGAGAACCAAGGAGGGTCACTTCTTATGAAGGCATTGAGACTATTTTGGTCTCTCTGATGACGATCAGCTAGCTGATTGTTGAGCACTTGTCCCAACATCTAGGCTTGATAGGCCATAACTTGTGCCAGAGTTGGTTCACCAGCTGGAGGAGGTGGGATATTCCCTTGGCTATGACCGCGACCACGGACTGGTCCGGTGCCACGACCATGACCGGCTCCTCGGCCTTGAGCGGCACCACGGCCACGAGCTGCACCCTAACCTCGGACAGCTCCTGCACCGCGAGCAGCTCCTCGACCACGCATCATTTGCAGGTCGCGCATACGTTCATATATCTATATTATAACTATGCACTGTTATTTGGTATATGCATGCATGTTGGTCATATGCAAGAAGACCCAAATAAACATCGGGGAATTTGTTGAATTCAAATGATAATATGGAACAAACCACCATACTCTTACATCAAAAGCAAATAAGATACATCTACCAATCATCCACTGTGGCTGGAGAAATCCAAGGTACATCAACTCGAGGTAGTCCAAGTAATGTCCTCGTTAAATCTCTAGCGACGACGGACATAGTGAATAGGTGGCCGATCAGCTGGATAGCGTTTGGGAAGTGCCATATAGTCTTCAATGACATGTCTACGAGATTCATGGCAGGAGTGATATCTAGTGGAGTGGTCTCCTCTGGCAGTACAGAAATGGGTGAGTAGGGAAGGACTAGTGAGGAAACAGGAGACTGGGGTACAACAGTGGACTCTGACTGGAGTGCATAGGAGGAGGAAGCTATATTGGACCCCACGGGAAATGTAGGCTCCAATGGAGGTGTATGTCGAGGGATACTTGCTACTGCACTAGGGGGCAAAGTGCGCTTACGCACAGTGGTACGGGTATGGATCCTTTCCGGAGGTGGGGGCATGGGTCCCATATCTGGAATGGGTCGATCCCTAGTCTAACGAGGTTCATCTAGGGGTAACACATCGTCTAGCTGAGCATAAGCTACATCTCTCTGCATACGAGCCATCAAAAGCTGGTTGCGGAGATGAAAAGCTCGATGACCAACCCTACGTAGCTCGTTCTCATTAACCTGTAGGTTGGACCTCAACATGCTTATCTCTTGTAAGTATCCCTGGTGTGTGTGCAGCTCCGAAGGCCATACGGGCCCACCTCAGCAGCTGAGCTCTCACCTCAACAGGGGCATCATGAAACCCTGGAAGGCGATAAAACTCGTCCTGCTCAGGTGCCTCAAACAGTCCATCTCGAAGCTCTATTCCATATGTCAGGGTCAAGGATTGCATTGCAAGGCAAGCAGCATCCATTATGGCATACTCCACATGATCCCTCAGTACGTGAGTATGGTAGGAATGGGCCTCCACTTCTACTTCATAATAGATGCGGACCTCCACTTGGTATGCATCTCGAGGATACGCCTCCACGGGTCTCCAAAAGTATCGTGAATGACCCTCAAACATCATAAACTCAATCATGCATGCTAGGGCATCCGGGTACTTGCTCTGGTATCCATCGGGGTATCCATAGGTGCTATTCTCGTTCACAAACTGATACTCGATCATGTCTTCAGCCATCAAGAAAGAGGAAAATTAATAAATTTTGGTGAGTAAATAAAGTAAGAATGAGAAGGTTAAGGTAAGAACCCTTTTATAACATACTTATTAGTAAATGGTACGCTGAACCTTAGGCTATCGACCAAATCTTAGGGTGCCTATAGTCGTATGCTCTAATACCATCTCTGTTGGAATCCCCTCATGGAAACCACATTCCAAGGCAAGGCGCCTACCTGCACTAGTCCCCGAATCGGTACACTAGTGCATGGTTACATAACTGGAATCAATTCATACATCGACAAAGTGAAATTATTACAAATACCAATAGTCAACAGAGACCGTCATTTAAGGTTTAAAGTGGCAAAATAATAACATACAGAGTTCTGCGGAAATTAAAACCATAAGTTCAACATGCTACTAAAGACGGCGAAGGAAACCACTACAACACAGCCTTAGCCTAACACTATTCCTGGTCTTGAAATTCAGGGTCATCTTCATGGCAAGCGTACACACCGTCTTCATCCAACGGTGACTCCAGATCTAGTTGGGATTATAAAATGCTAGGGTCAGTGTGTTGTCCTCACTTGCACTGTGTGAGCCAACAACCATCTAATAACGCATACTATTTTCAATGGAAAGGCTAGAGGGCTGTTTTATTTGCACAAATGCCAATGTTTAAAGAAAAAGCCTATGACTTAGCAACACGAGGAATTAAACCAAGAAGTGTTCATAAGTATAACAGTAAGCGTCTACACCATGTCTAGACACAACCAATACTTCTTTCACCAATCACTTCCTTCTCATCACCATGGTAGTTTCAGAACTCTACCAAACGCACAAGAGACAGTTTCAGAACTCTACAAAACGCACATGAGACAGCCTGCCAAATGCACCTGAGACAGTTTCAGGACTCTGCCAAACGCACATGAGACAGTTTCGGAACTCTGCCAAACAACAATACTAGGGCAGTTTCAGTACTTTGCCAAACACTTCACATTCACCAGGCAGTTTCGGTACTTTACCAAACACTGACAAGAAATTTCGGAACTCTACTAAACACTTCTCGTGATGCAACCAGGTTCACATGAATATGTATCTATGAATGAGTCGGAGAATCATGGTTCTCTGTTCCGGAGTACGAGACCCAAATTAATAAAGTGTGAGACCTAAAGCATCTCTAAGAAAGTTTTACCCAGACTTAGAAGTCTAAACAATTTTAGTTTACTTTCTAAACCAGGGTAATCAATGGAGTGTGATAATTAAAACTATCACTAGTGAACCAAGGGATAATTGACATTATCAAAGAAATATTAATATTGGCTGGAAAACAAACAATCAAGCATGGCATGATATATCATGATTAGCAGCAGGCGTCATAAGTTGAACAAGCATGCAATTTGATACTTTAAAAGGAAATACTTGTAAAACTAGGCAATCAATCATGCAGAAGTAAGGTTTAACTTGCACCAAGAAAAGCAGAACACTCTCACTAGTAAAAGCAGCCCATCGATGTTTTCCAGCATTAGGGAAGGTCCCAACTTCCCTAATATGGTAAAACATTCTTAAGATAGAAGTTGAGTCGCCTTGGTTGTCGGGATTGTAGTCGGGGTTAGCTGAAGGGTCCTTGGGATCCTCATTGACACCAACTACCTCTATATTTCGATAATCGTGAACAGCAAATCAATACAGGACGGAAATACATATGAAATGATGCATGAGATGCTACCGCGGAGTGTGGATGTCAATTTCATATGTTCTCGAAGGTGCTACGATAGTCGAATTATGTAAAGTACCAACTTATCAAGGAAATTCTATGCGCCGACAACAAGAATGTAAATTGTATATTACTTAGCGGAGCGTGAACGAAGTTTGCATGGTATGCATAATAGATACTTGCCTTGTAAGTATATTGTTTATAATAAGTATTATAATAAACTCCCCAAAGTGGTTTGGGAAGATGTACTATATAGCCCATCTAATATGAAATAGGTTTTATTGTATCACCAAGATAATGAAAACCAATCATCATAAGGGCAATAAGGAATTTAAGTTACTTAAGCTCCATGATTGTATTCTTTTTAAACAAGGTTCCCTGTCTACAGTTTTCTGGGTATCTTCATTTATCACTAAGAAATTTTAAGTGCAAATAGGTATTAGGTTACTTTAGTTGTATGATTGAAGTGCTCTAATCAGGGAATCACAACACCATCATGGTCCTCACTAAATATTTCTATTACCTAATACAAGGGATTAAGCTTAAACAGGTGATTAATTACCCTAATAAGTAGCTCAATGTAATTAATTAAGTCACAATTAGAGTCTTCATAATTTTCTAAGGTTTTAGAGGTGCTCTAATATTTTCTAGAATTTTCTAGAATATTTTTGGGTTCACATACTGTCGACGATTGGGATATCGGTCCCAAGTCAACTAAGGTTCTTGAGAAGGGGAGATAGAAGACACTGCCGAGCAGAGCGAACAGCAATCAACGAGCAGGAAAGAGACACGAGGTTTTTATCCTGGTTCAGGCCTCTCCGAGGAGATAACAACCCTACGTCCAGCCTTTCTTTATATCAAAGAGGATTACAAGATGGAACTCGACGAGATCGAACAAGTCTCGACGAGATCGTGGGCGAACAAGAGATGATCTGCTCTCTGTGTGCGTGTTGGATCTCAACGTAGATGTGGATACCCCCTAAACGCCATGGGGGCTCAGTTTATATAGTGAGGAATAACCGACCTACCAAGGGATAATCGGGCCGGGCTAAACACGAAGTCGTAACGAACTCATACGTGCCAAATATATCCCGAGGTAGATAAGGTATCTCCAATTCTTGGGGATCACGACGTCTGCTCCAATCCGGGAAACCTTCGTCCGGTTCTTCACTTAGCCGTGCAGGACTCCGTTCGAGTCAGACTCGAACACGAGATCTAGGCCGTTACGCACCGTGCCGACCAGGAAGCTGTTCGGTAGGACGCACATGGGCCTAAAAGAGCCCTCTAGGGAACCAGGCCCTAGGAGGCTGTTCGATTGAGCCGTCAGGGAGTGGGCCATGACAATGGGCCGTGATTCAATCCCCGACAG
>SPJY01034554.1:1672691-1695203 GCA_005191435.1 Raddia distichophylla | reverse complement strand
GATCGAACAGATCGATCTGATGCGGCAGAAGATGAGAACTCCTGCCCTTCTGAGTCATAGCCCTCAGGAAAAGCTTCCTGGTTGCTGACGGAGTTCGACATGCTCGAACAGGCTTGATCTACTGTCTCCACGGACGGCGCCAACTGTCGACGATTGGGATATCGGTCCCAAGTCAACTAAGGTTCTTGAGAAGGGGAGATAGAAGACACTGCCGAGCAGAGCGAACAGCAATCAACGAGCAGGAAAGAGACACGAGGTTTTTATCCTGGTTCAGGACTCTCCGAGGAGATAACAACCCTACGTCCAGCCTTTCTTTATATCAAAGAGGATTACAAGATGGAACTCGACGAGATCGAACAAGTCTCGACGAGATCATGGGCGAACAAGAGATGATCTGCTCTCTGTGTGCGTGTTGGATCTCAACGTAGATGTGGATGCCCCCCTAAACGCCATGGGGGCTCGGTTTATATAGTGAGGAATAACCGACCTACCAAGGGATAATCGGGCCGGGCTAAACACGAAGTCGTAACGAACTCATACGTGCCAAATATATCCCAAGGTAGATAAGATATCTCCAATTCTTGGGGATCACGACGTCTACTCCAATCCAGGAAACCTTCGTCCGGTTCTTCACGTAGCCGTGCAGGACTCCGTTCGAGTCGGACTCGAACAAGAGATCTAGGCCGTTACGCACCGTACCGACCAAGAAGCTATTCGGCAGGACGCACATGGGCCTAAAAGAGCCCTCTAGGGAACCAGGCCCTAGGAGGCTGTTCGATTGAGCCGTCAGGGAGTGGGCCATGACAATGGGCCATGATTCAATCCCCGACACATACTATTTTTAATACATTTATAATCATTTCAGCTATTTTTCTAGTTTAAAGAAATTTCTAGGAAAGCCTTCTTTAAATGATTACAGATACATTTTCTACAACAAAAAAATCATGTTATATTTTTCTAAATCCTAGAGTGATCCTAGTATCTGTATAGATTTACTTGGCTTGTGTAGAGTTCAAACACTATTTTTAATAATTGGTATATCATTTTTGCCATTTGTACTAGGAAAATGAAAAAGAAACTAAACAAATCATTAACATTAAATATCCTTTGGTACTGTCCAAAACTAATATTTTTATAATTTAGGGGACAGCATGTGGTTTCATACAAAATTGGCTTGAGGCATAAATACACATGTTAATATTTGTTTCTCATTTCTTAATGTACTGGAGCATAATAGGGAAAATCAAACCTATGGACTTAAAACATTTTAATCATTTATTTCCTCTACTGTAACCCCATGTGTTTATATTTTTCCTAGGTTAAAGACCTACTGATGTATTTATGTACCAAAATTGGTAACCATGTGAGGTCCGATGATATTTTCTAAAAATTTAAATTCATCACAAGGTTATATTCAAAAGAATATTACATTACATGTTGAGGCTAGGGGCATTTCATTATTTTCTACACAACAGTATAGAGGAAATATTTTTCTTAGCTTCCTAACATGCCAAAGAATATACTCTAAGTTATTTGATATTTGTTGAGTCCATTTACTATTTTTAATAAATCATTTTGTACTCTCTAGAATATATTTAAAACCAGAGAAAAATCAGAAAACAGTATGGGCCGGCCCACGTAACGCAGCCAGCGGCAGCAGCACGGCGAGCGCGCGTTCGCATGGGGAAGGGCGGGGCCCACCCGTCAGAGACTCAGATCTGCGTTCAAAAGTGGCTGCTCGATCAAGATCCAACGGACGTAGGTCATCGACAACCTCCCTTGCTCGGGAGGATTCGACGCGACCCCGCGAGCTTCACGCGACGATTGCGGGAGCTACGGTCCACCATTTTGCGTGATTCAAAGTCCTGCGTGTTCGTGAGACGCACGTACATCCTTTGATACCGGATTCATGGCTGGAGGTGGCCGGACGCGGCGGCGCGGTGAAAGGGGGCGGAACTAGCCACTGGAAGTGCTGTGCATGTCGCTCTAGAGGGGTGCTAGGCCTAGTTCTAGACATGCATGAGCTTTAGTGAAGTATAGGGGTGCTTACCGAGCTTTGAGAGAGAGTCCAGTAGCACTGGTGCGATCTGGCATCGTGGGTGTCCGAGGGGCGGTGGCGGCAAAGGTGTCCAGATTTGGCCACGATTGGCCGGGTGGTGTGAGAAGGATACGGAAAGAGTATGATGGCTCGAGGGGAGAGATAGAGGCTTACCACACGTGAAGATGGCAAGCGTGAAGGCCGTGCGGCGTTCGTGGAGCGACACAGGCATTTCGGTGTTCTCCGGTGAGCACCACGGGAGGTGGGAACACCGAGAGCGCTATTGCTGGGGGTGAGAGCGTCTGCGGGTTGTGCTGGCCACGGGAGGGGTTTTTGATGCCAGCGCAGCGGAGTTGGGGAAAGCAGGTTTCCGGCCGAGCTGGACCGCGTCTGTATGCCGAGGTTCCAGGTGTGGCCAGGCGGTCAGTGAGGGAGCGTTGGGTGGCTCTGGTATGCAGGGAGCATATACGAGTGTGTGAGCCAAACCGTGGGTGGTTTCGACTGGGTTGGGCATTCCGACGGGAGAGAGAGGAGCGGGGTACTCATGGTGGTGGCAGAGGGCAGCTCTGGTCTCCTCACGCAGGCAGCGACGCTGGGAAGCGACTAAGAGCAACGGCAAGGGTGGCAGCGATGCAGGAGCGCTTGGCGCCACGGCGGCTTCGGGCGACGATGGCGGTTGTCTTGGGCTGAGACAGGGGCGGCGCGGTCACAGGCGCGGCCAGGGTCCTCGGTGACGGCGAATGCGCGGCGGAGCTAGCTTGCTACCGGTCCAAAGGTGGAATTCGAGCTACGGCCTGCCATGTGTTTGCTCCAATGCCTATGAGGGTATCCAATGTGGCTAGGGGCTGACCAGTGGGTCCCACCGAGGCCAATTTTGGCACATTTCGTCCCAGAGTTGAACTAAGTTCAAAATCTACTAATTGCTATTTTTCTGAAATTTTTAGGCATTTATAACTAATTTTTGTTCAAAATGGGTACTTAAATAATGTCAATAATTTGTTTTTAGTCATTGGGTCAAAAGTCCTGTCAAAAGGTTAAAGCTAAAATGATTTGGCCATGAACATATTTTAACCTAATGTGTGTCTCTTATTCCATTTAAATGATACAAGCCTATTTTATTTATTCATACAATTTGAGCAAAATAAACCACTTAAGCCATTTTCAAATAGTACTAAGTTTTTGGGCTATTGCACAAGGCCTCAATGAAATTTGAACTTGGGATCGCTTTTGTGAACCCCTGACCGGACGCATCAAGTGGGACGACCAGACGCGTCCGGCGGCTGGGACTTGGCTTAGGCTTGATTTGTGCTTCTTCTGGCCCAAATAATTAGCCGTCCGGACACGTCCGGCCTCCCACCGAACGTATCCACCGGCTCTGTCTCGTCTGCCCCCTCTAACCCAACTTCTCTCTCACTCCCGGCTTGCCTGACACACCAAGTTTAGGTTTTTAGGCATTTTTGTCGACTTGTGGACTCGGCGGGAAGTTCGTATGAGCTCGGCGGGAAGTTTCGTGCGCGCTTAGAAATATCTGTCTTTGGATGCTTAGCGGCTATGAAACCCCGAGACCTGGCGATAGCTGGCCCTCGAAACCCTCTCGACGATAGGACAGGTGAACGCTCAAGATCTCTTGATCTCACTAGCTCTCTCGGGAAGGCTTTCGAACAGGGACAGGTGTACTCGACTCAAAGGTTCCTGTCTACCCCAGATACGACCCGACCAGGTGCGAACTCCCCCAGATCAATCCACTAGCATATGACTCAGACTTGTACTCTGAGGGACCTGCAAACCAGATGAAGATTTTCTTGTTGGGCTTAGACAGCTACACTCATGCAAGAAACAAAAGAAACTAGGAAATAAATCTCCTTAGCCTTGTCGTTCCGTTCTTGCGGCCCATGTGCATCAATTACCAAAATCCATATAACAAGCCCACTAGGGAGCTTGCTCTTACAATCTCCCCCTTTTTGGTAATTGATGACACAACCTGCAAATCTCCTACATAGCCATCTCAACAAGCAAGTGTATATATCTGGTGCAGTGGGTTAGCTCCATTCAAGTGCATATGAGAGATAACAATTGAATTTGAAACAATTCACTTGAACTAGCACCTAGGCATAGAAATTGAAACGCAAATGCAATGCCATGCTAACACCTATCTCCTCCTAGATCAATGCATACAATCACATCACAAGAGCAAGCAAGCATGATACCAAATGATCTAGCATATGAGGGCAACACATGTAGGCATGAACATGATACCAATGAAAAGAAACACATTGAAGAGCATGAGCATTTCATTTCAAGCCAATATCTCTCATCTCACCCCTCACATGCACATTTCTCTCCCCAACAACCCCTAAATAGGAAAATATGAAATAATAAAGCACAAAGATTCAATTTCTCCCCTTGATCCACAAGCGCGTCTCCCCCTTGGCACAACACAGCCATTAATCATTTCGCTCCCCTTGGCACAACAAGATTTACGAGTACTCTCTCCCCCTTGGCAGCAATTACCAATAAAAGGGCACACGAGATGCATAAATCAAGTAAACACGAGCAAAGTTGCATAGCAAAGGAGACATAATCATGAGCTTTGGGAGATACGAAATCAAATGGCATGATTGATCCACCACACCTCAATGTCAAGCTATTCTAGGTCAACATGTCACATAGAGCAATAGTAGCTAATTTGCAATGATGTTCAAATAGTTAGTGACCTAGAGCATGATTTGAGTGAACAAAAGCCATTAGTGCAAAAGATGTGCTCATGCCAATAAGTGAAATAACAATGCATACTAGAGCTAGGCAAGCACATCTCATTGCACACATCTACACCATTACCAAAATTTGAGACTTTAAAACATGTGTTGAGTAGAGTTTTTCAAAGAATTTTTCATTTAGCTCAAATTTTCTCAAATATTCCATGTCTCAAGCCTTTGGCGAGGTTGCCCAGCATTACAATAAAGGATTCAATCTCCTGGTCACCCAAAGCTCCCCCTAAGTCCATGCCTAGTTCAATGGCATGCTATCTCAACTGGGAAGTCATTGGTGAGACATATATGGCCCCGTACTCTTTGGTTGGACTTATTGATCATTTTAACATATTTTCAAGTTTTTCTCAATATGAAAGGTTGCTCTAGTGTAGTCATGGCAAGAGAATAGTAACAAGTTGAAGGCATGCTTAGAACTAGACATGCATGACCATTCAAGTGATGTTAGAGCAACACAGAGGCAATGATGGCTTTGAGTTAACCTAGCACATGCTCCAAGCAGCAATTTATCAAGTGAATTAAGTTAAGCATGTATTGGGCTAAGTGACAGTCTATCTGAGAACTAGCAATTCAAATCAAGTGGCTTCACAATAATACACAATTTGAACTAAGTATAATAACCAAAGCTCAGATGCTGTCTCAAGAGCTAAGATATACCAGGTTCACACACATAGCCCCGCATCTAGCTCAAGACAAGTTTGACCTATCCAGGGTTCTAAAAGTTGCTAGTCGCTAGTCGGGCGGCGAGGTGGGGACTAGGGTTAAAAGGGATTAATCGTACACATAAATCGGCACTAGTCGGAATTAATCGGGATTAATCGGTAATCGGTCCTAACCGGAAGACAATCGACTAGAGATTAATCGTGGACTAATCGGGGATTAATCAGGATTTTTAGATACTTGGACCTCTCTAGTATGTTCAATTTGTTTATTAGTTTGCAAAACCGTACCTCATCTAGTGGCTTAGTGAATATATCAGCAAGTTGATCCTCAGTCCGCATAGATCCAATCATGACGTTGCCCTTCATCATGTGATCCCTAAGGAAGTGATGTTGGACATCTATGTGTTTGGTGTGCGAATGTTGGACCCGATTGCTGGCTATCTTCACAGCACTCATTATCACGTAGAAGAGGTACGTGGTCAAGTTTTATGCTGAAGCCACATAAGGATCGTGTCAAGAACAAGATTTGAGCACATGAACTCCCAGCCACTGTATTCTCAGCTTCAGCAGTAGATAGCGCCATAGAGTTCTACTTTTTTGAAGCCCACGATGAAGGAGAACGCAGTGCTACACTGGCCCGAAAACAAAAATTTCTACCACGAACAACCAGGATACAAACGAGTCAGGGATCATAGATCGTTACCTTTGAAGCACGTTAGCAGCAGAAGGAGAGTGGGTGAAGCCTTCCCGCGTGCTCCAAAGCATAGTAGTAGTCGTACACGACGCAGTACAACTCATTCTCCTCGCGGAAGTAGCCGATCCACTCGATCAGCGCCGACACAAGAGCGGCGACGCCTCTACGGTATCCACACGTCCAGGGTTGGAACGCCACACGTTGGTGTGCTAGCACCCGTGCACGCGGCGGCTAAGGCGTAGTGGAGAGGGGCGCGGCGGCTAGGGTTTCGTGGTGGCGAGACTCCCACCGCGCGCCCCCATCTCTCCCTTATATAGAGTGCTCTCATGGGCCTTCTACGAGAGAAGCCAATTAGGGTTCGCATTAATGGATCTTCTACAATAGAAACCCATTAGTGCGCACTGGATCCATATCCGCACAAACCCACTAATGGATCCAATCCATTAGACACGTTCCAACCCGTTAAGTGCGTGACCCATTAGGCTCATGTACAAGTCGGCCGCGGTCCCGGAGAACCCTTTTCCCAGACCACAAGTCAATAGCGGTACCTAGCAGCACATAGTGACCCCCGAATGCACACAATGATCGAATCAGCTGAACCTCAATACACTCATATAGGATCATTTTTCCACACGACATCAGTCAAGCTCAAGGCAAGAAGCGTGCCACCCTTGTGATAGCTCGACCCATTCACTCATCAATGTAATGGATATAATTGTGATCAACTCTTTAATCACTTTGGCATGCCCATGCACTTTCCCTATCCATCCACATCAAGGGCCCAGAGATATCTCTCTTGTTATCGAGGAGGGGCAAATTCCATCTTGATCTCTTACACCTCACGCCATGTTTCATGGCATACTCGTAAGCTATCTTTATAACTTCCCTGTTACGGAGAAGCGTTTGATAGCCCCAAAGTATACGACTATGCATGATGAGAATCAATAAGGATCTCAGGTCAAAGGATCGTATAGGTATACCACTCAAGACTAAACCCTGATGGCACTTTTAAGATAACTATCTCAGCAGTGTCTCGGAGCGGGCCTATCCGACCCCATGTTCTCTAACATGTTCCCACATTATTGATTTGATATCTCCATATCTATGGTATGTGAAACATTACCATCAATCAATACATGTGCAGGTGAAATCACTATTGTTCCACATAATGATATGTGACAGGGATCGTTTAGTTATTATATCATATTGACAATGTGTTTCACAATTAAGTCTTACTTAATGAACAAAGCAATGACATTTATTCAAGGAACCAATAAGTACATGAACATCGACGTATGATGCATCATCTCACATGACTACCTCTAGGGCATATCACCAACACACGACACTAGACATCTACCGAGTAGGTGACAGGTCCCTGAAGTGCTCTTGCAATCAATCTTGCATCCGACATAATCTGAGTCAGAATAGCCAAGAAGCTCAAACCGCGTACCCTTAGGGAACTAAACACCTATGCTAGGAGTGAATTTTGGATATTTGAAAATCCTTTTTACTACTTTCATATACATTTCTCTAGGGGATGCTTGATACCTAGCGCACATGCATACACCGAACAGATATCCGGCCTAGAAGCAGTCAAGTAAAGTAATGCACCAATCATAGAGCAGTAGAGCTTGGGATCAACAGGGTTACCTTTAGTGTCGAGGTCGAGGTGGCCGCTTGTACCCATTGGTGTTTGGAGTGGCTTGCATGTGTCCATGTTGAAGCGCTTGAGGAGGTCCAGAGTGTATTTATCTTGGCTTATAAACGCTCCAGTCTTGAGTTGCTTGATTTGAAAGCCCAAGAAGAAGTTTAACTCACCCATCATCGACATCTGGAACTCAGCAGGCATCATCTCATTGAAGTCCTATACCATCTTACCGCTAGAGCTCCCAAAGATGATGTCGTCAACATAGACTTGGCACAAGAGCATGTGGCCATCATCTACCTTGGTGAATAGTGTGGAGTCCACTTTCCTAACATTGAAGCCATTGAAGACTAGGAAATCTCTGAATCTCTCATACCAAGCCCTTGGAGCTTGCTTCAGCCCATACAATACCTTTGACAACTTGTACACAAGGTCGGGGTGCTTCGGTCTTCAAAACCCTAGGGGTTGCTCAACATAGACCAACTCCTCAAAGAAACCATTCAAGAAGGCGCTCTTGACATCCATTTTCTTCAATGTGATGTTGTGACAAGTAGAGAATGCCATGAGCAGTCTGATTGTGTCATGTCTGGCCACAGGAGCATAAGTGTCTCCACAATCCACACCCTCGACCTGTGTGAAGCCTTGAGCCACAAGTCTTGCCTTGTTTCTAACCACGACACCAAGCTCATCTGACTTGTTCTTGAATACCCACTTGGTGGCAATCACATTACAGTCCTTGGGTCTCTCCACAAGTGTCCAGACTTTGTTTCTCTCAAAGTTGTTTAGCTCCTCATGCATGGCATTGAACCAGTCAACATCTCCCAATGCCTCCACCTTCTTAGGCTCCAACTCTGACACAAGGCCCTGATGCTCATAGAAGTTTGCAAAAGCAGCAGTCGTTGACCTTGTTTGCACACCTGACCTCAAGTACCCAATCACTTGCTCTGCAAGGGTGATCTCGAGCAATGGAGTTATGGGTCTTGATCAACCGAGAGGACTGCCCATTTGACTGCTCAGCTGTATCTCCATCCTGCTCACAAGCTGACTCTGTCCCAAATGCTGGCTCAAAGCTTGAACTGTCCTCACGCAAAGCTCCCCCTGCGTCTGGTATCTCAGAAGTGAGAGGCGGTTGAGCTGGATCAACCTCTCGTGGAGCTTGTTCTGGCCTCACATCCTCAGCTTCAATCTCCTCAACTGCCCTTGCCAACTGCTCCCCATCAACATCATCTAGATTGTCATGCAGACCTTGACTGCCATTTGTTTCATAAAACTTCACATCACAAGACTCCTCAATCCGACCACTTGAATCATTGAAGACCCTGTACGAAGTCCCTTTGGATGAGTATCCCAATAGAATCCCTGTATCCACCCTGCTCTGGAACTTGCCCAAATGCTCCCTCTTCTTCTTGATATAGACCTTGCAACCAAAGACCCAGAAGTAGGAGACATTGGGACGCCTTCCCACGAGCAGCTCATAAGATGTCTTGTTGAGAAGCTTGTGAATGTACAGCCTGTTGATGTAGTGAGCAGCTGTGTTGATCGCCTCAGCCCAGAACACTTCATCTGTCCCAAACACACGGAGACGTAGGATCTCCTTAAAGATCCGAACTTCGGGAACAACTACTTCGAGTCTCCATGTGTTTGTGCTTTCTTATTTGTTCACGTCACTTATTGCATTGCTATCTAACCCTATTTGGTGCAGGTGTCATTCTTGTGTACCTTTAATTCGCTAACCCTAACTTCAGCAATATCGGATATTCAAATTCCAGATCAGATAGTCTGATTCACATCGGACTATCCGATAGTGACATCGGAACATCCGATATTGTTTTTTCGTAGTGCTGTTTTTCTTTGTAAAATTTAATTAGCCTATTCACCCCCCTCTAGGCTTCATCTCGATCCTTCAAATAGGGATGCTGCTGTCCATACTCCAAGTACACAAATGATCAAGTACTATATTATAGCATAATATATGTTCACAAAAGAACATCGAAACACATATTAAGTTTCAATAATAATGCAAGAAAGCAAATAGTATGCACTAAGAAAGCAATAGTAACATATTGACAATGTGTAAAACAGTAAAATGCACTAAATGTATAAATCTATAAATCACTAAATCTCTAAATGTCTAAATCACTAAATCTCTAAATGTGCAAAACTCTAAATCACTAAATGACTAAATCTATAAAGAACTAAATGACTAAATCTATAAATCATTAAATGCGTAAATCTATAAATCACTAAATGTCTAACTCACTAAATTAATGTGTAAAACAGTAAAATGAACTAAATCTATAAATCACTAAATTTCTAAATGTCTAATTCACTAAATCTATAAATCACAAAATGTATAAATCTATAAAACACTAAATCTCTAAATGAATAAATCTCTAAAAAAAATAAAAATTAAAATCACTTGAATCTGGGCATGCGTGCGGTAGTCGCCTCGCTGGCCTAGGCCTGGCCCCTGGTCGCCGCCGGCCAGCCCTAGCACGCTATCGAGAGGGGGAGCCGGGACTACTGGACCAAGGAGGTGGGAGCCCTAGCAGAGGCCACGGCTAGAGGGAGACCGGAGAGGCGGAGACGGCGGTCGGGCGGCGCCGCGGTGGGATGCGGCTGTGGACTGGACGGTGGAGGCGAGCTGGAGACCGTCGAGGGGCCTGTCGAGGCCAGCTGGTTCGAAGCTAAGAGACGCGAGAGAAGATTGGGGAGGGAGCTCGAGACCGAGAGGAGAGGCCGAGATGGGAAAGCGGTGTGGGGCGGTGGGGGTGGGCCGACTGGGCTGCGTCCCTATGATGTCTTGGTGGGTGGTGGAGGTGGGCCGGCTGGGTAAGTTGGGCCCTAGGTATCTCTATTCTCTAATAAATATTGGATTTTTCCCTATACTCCTAACTGATGGTAAATGGGCTAAAAAAATTTACCTCTGGCCTAGGCCCTAGGTGCCCTAGTGATGGGTCTGCCCTTGGCGACGGGGAGGGGCGGAGGGAGTTGGTCGAGCGTGGAGGGATGGCCACCAACGTGGAGGGTGACAGCGAGGGCTAGCCACCGCGGAAGATGTGAGGAGGAGCGTCGGCTGCCGGCGTAGAGAGCAACGGTGAGGACCAGGGGGATGCGCACGGGAAGGGGAAGGGGATCGTGGGCAGGGAGAATGGGGGCGGCGGGAAAGACCTAGAGTAGTGGGCGGTTGGTGGGATTGCAATACGGATCGGATGGTGCAGCCGAGGCAACGCGAGATGGATGGCCCAGATTGTAAGTTGACACTACCACTACCGGCGTCACCACCATCATATGATGCTTTAAAGTAGTAGAGGCTACCAACCCATGAGCGATGTTGGCGTGACGACGACGGTGGCAGTGCCCGAAACTCCGGCGAGCTTTTTCGGGGGTTTTTCTCCACCAAATCTTCTGATCCATATATCTATCTAGACCGTCTCGACGAGCTCTACACAATGGAATTTGGGCATGAAATTTGGAGGGTGGCTAGATGATGGCTTCTAAGAATTATTGGAATTTTCCTAAAATTTTCCTAAAAGTTTTTTAGGGTTTTGGTTTTGAACCTAGGGTTTTGTATATAACAATTCCCTATTATTTATTTATAATGATTTTAAAATACAAGTGACATACGATAAAATAGCGGATGTCACAAACCTCTCCCTCTTACGGAGAATCTTGACCCCGTGATTCAGAGAAGGCTTGCTCGAACAGTGTTGGAAACTCAGCTTTCAAATCATCCTCCTTTACTCAAGAAGCTTGAGCCTCGGTACGGTTAGACCACCGCACTTTGCAAAACCTGATAGTCTAACCCCAAGTACACCACTTAGAAAACATCCAAAATCTTAACTGGTCTTTCTTTATAAGACAGATCTTCTTACAAATCCATAACTTCTACGGGCATCTGCTCCTCTGGCACCCTCAACCACTTTCTGAGCTACACACATTATACACTTCTGACAGTCGTTCCAGAAACTCTAATTGATATGCAACTTCTCCCCTCCTTCCTATTATTGGAAACGAACCAATATATCTTGAAAACAACTTCCCGGAAACATGGAAATAACATAGGCCCTTCAAGGGTGAAACTTTTAAAAACACAAGGTCTCCAACCTCGAACTGCAATTCTCGTCTTTGTTTATCAGCATAGCTCTTCTGCCTTGATTGCGCGGTCCTCATCCTTTATTGGATCAACTTGACTTCATCTACGACCTCCTTCAAAGCATTCGGACCGAACAACTTTCGCTCTCTGGTCTCATTCCAACACAATGGTGTACGACACTTTCTTCCATACAAAGCTTCGAACGGCGACATCTGAATACTAGTATGGTAACTGTTGTTGTACGAGAAATCAGCATAAGGCAATGCATTATCCCATCTTTTCAAATTCACTGCCCTCAACATGTCTTCCAATATTTGATTTGTCCTTTTAGTCTGCCAATTAGTTTGAGGATGATAAGCACTGCTGAAAGCTAGATGCATGCCCAACAGAGAATGAATCTTACACCAGAACTTCAATGTCAACTGGCTCACTTGGTCTAAACGATTCTCTTCGGAACTCCATGTAAAACACACTATCTTTGCCATGCAGATCTCTACCAACTTAGCATTGTCATACCTTGTCTTAACCGGAATGAAGTGAGCTACTTTAGTTGACTGATCGATAATCACCCATATCGAATCGTAACCCCTTTGAGTTCTCGGCAGACCCACAATAAAATCCATGCCGACTTCTTCCCACTTCCTTTCAGGTACTCGCAAAGGCTGAAGCAAACCAACCGGTCACCAGTGCTCGGCCTTAACTATTTATATATCACATAATGCAACAAACTCTGTGATATCTTTCTTCATTCCCGACCACCATTATCTCTCCTTTAAATCTAGATACATTTTGTTACTCCTCGGGTGAATAGAATAAGCAAAATCATGAGCTTCTTTCAATATCAACTCCCTAAGATCCTTTTTAGCTGGCATGATGATCCTTTTATTGAACCAAACAATTCCTTCCTTATCCATCATAAAACCTAGTGCCTTCTCTAAATTTATCCCAACAATGATGTCAAGAATACCATCATCACTGTCCTGAGCCTTCTTGAATCTAGTTGTACTTCCATCACATTCAACTGACTATGCACATAACCTTCAGAAACAATCATCATATTTAACCTCTCAGCTTCTTCTTGAATATACTCATTCTTTGGCTTCCGACTTAATGCATCGGCAACCACATTAGCTTTGCCTTCATGATAATGGATAGCAACATCATAATGCACTAGCTGCTCTAACCATCTCCTCTACCTCTTGTTCAAATCTGGTTGGGTGAATATATATTTGAGGCTCTTATGGTCAGTATATATCTTCGTGCGATTACCGATTAAGTAATGACTCCATAATTTCAAAGCATGCAACACAACAGCAAACTCCAAATCATGAGTAGCATAATTCAACTCATGGGGTCTTAGTTGTCGTGAAACGTATGCAACAACTCTCCCTTTCCGCATAAGCACACATCCGATTCACAACTTTGAAGCATCACAATATACCTCAAAATTGTGAGGACCCCGGGAGATCCCCCGAAAATATAACTGTCCAGGATTTCAGTTGCATTTTGAAATAGTACAAACAGCCAAACTTTATTGCATAACTAGAGTTATTTTACAATATGCCTTACAATTTTTAATACACCTCCAAAATTTACACTTCAAAACCACATGCATGGCTCGAGTGTAGGATAAGCTAAAAATCTACACCAAACTGTTCCAGTTCTTCAAATGAAAAGTCTTCTACTGAAAAGAGATGGCCTACCCAAAAGAAAGGTAGCCCGCAAAGCAACAGGTAAGCACTTATATCCTAACAGGTTTCCATATGCAAGTCTATTAACTATAAGAGAGTACTTCACCCTACGTACATTGCTATTCGTAACCATCAATGACTGGCCAACACTTGGTAACCTGTCGGGCCTATCTATCAAGGGATATAAAGCCTGCATCGAGTGTTTGGACGATACGGAAGATAAGTATCTGACAAACTCTCAGAAGGTTGTATATATGGGCCACTGTAGGTTCCTAAACCTGAAGCACCCGTTACGGAGTAACCTAGTTAATTTTAATGGGACGGAAAAGAACCGCAAGAAGCCTAAGCATCACAGTGGGGCAGATTTATTTTCTATGGTGAAGGATCTGGAAGTCATATTTGGAAAGGGTCATGGTAGCAAACCTGTCCCACCACTCCCTCCTGAAGAAGTTATGAAGAAGGCTAGTTGAAAGAAGCAGTCAATTTGTTAGGATTTGCCTTACTGGAAAGACTTACAGCTTTGTCACTCATTGGACTTCATGCATATATGCAAGATTTTAACAGAAATTGACAGGGATATTTAAATATAGACTTAATGCATATTTTTATGATAACTTTATAAAAATCCTATATTTTCATCAATTCTTTTCTAAATCATTTTTCAATGAGATTTTTATTAATAACCAGATTTTCAATACTGACTCTAGACCAGACCAACAACAATCCTTAAGACCATAACTCTAACCTAATTTATGTCAATACTTAGAATAGGCATCACCCCTCGATACAACTTCATATCCCAAAAGTATGGTCCATCGATGATTTGTTTTTAACGACACTGTAGAATCTGCCCAGCTTTACCCGTAAAATGATCAGTAATACGGTTTGGGTGGAAATTTGTATCTTTTCTATCATGACATAATTCAGTTATGAGCAATGAACATACCAAGCACCGGGCCCCAAAGATGTGTCCCCTAGTCTGCGACTAGAGCAACCTACCATACGTCTCACATTCCCATTGTTTGATCATGCTAAACTTCCAACAACACCAACAACACACCAACCTTAACACGACCAAAACCTTAGCAACTCAACCACTTTCCAACTCAACCCAAAGTAAGATTATTATGCAACAAACATGATCCTATATGCTTATATGAGACTTTGCCAATATTATGGCTAGATTTTATTTCCATGGTTTTCCTATAATGTAATAGGGAGGCTATAATCTAAATGGGATTATGACTATATGCAAACATAAATACTTTTTAAATCAATTGGACAAAAATTAATTAACTAGAAAAAAAATGCATATTACAATATTAAGGAATAATTAACTAGAAAACAAATGCATATTACAATATTAAGGAATAGGAAACCTACCTGGTTTGACTAGATCTTGGATATCTGCACTATTGCCCAGACATTCCTGCTCAGGTGATCCGAGAGCAATGAATTCATCTTCTAGACATTAGAAAAAGCGAAATAGGAGGGAATTTAATAAAAAGGAAGAAGAAAAATGCAAGGAGCATGAATGTATAAAAATGGTATTTTTGGAAAAAGTATCAGGGTTGACAAGGATGGTGATGGTTTGTATAATTTGAGTATCTCCTGAAGAATTATAAATGGAAATGGTGAAGGGGATTTTTGGCATAATTCCGGATAGAATAGAGTGGAAGGTGTCCGGGTAACAAGAATTTATGTGTACGTGGGATAAGTGTGGATCAACAAATTTTCAGAGATCGGGATCGACGACAACAACGTTATCAGAGTTCCAAGATGGAAATTGTTGAAGATATAAAGTGAAAATGTTGAAAATATATTTTTAAATAAAATATTAAGATAAAATACTATTATTTAGGATTTTGGGATTTTTGCAAAATAGAAATAAATTTTAAAAGCATTTTCCTATAAAAAGAGAAGTAAAAACATTTAATTTTCAAATTTTAAAACTGAAGGGGACGTTTTTATAAAATACTAGACTGAATTATAGATTTTTGGCATTTTTGGCAAGATTTTTGGAAAGGATTTGCTATTTTATGTAAAATGAGAAGCTATGTCTGGAAATTAAAATAAAAAGGAAAATGGAATGGGTCAACTAGGCAGGTGCTGGGCCGGCCCATTGGGAAGCAGTGTCATGCGGCCAGTGCACAATACAGGCTAAGAATGATAGGTGGGGTCCGCAAGGCAGTGAGAGAAAGAGAGGGAGAAATGGAGAGGAGCAGGAGAGGGACTTCGTCGGCGTCAAGGGTGGCCGGAGGTCGGGTGGTGGTGCTCTGCATATGTGATTGGTGGTGAGGGGTGACTAACCGAGGTGGCGGTGGTGCTTGGGGTGACCGGAAGTGGCGGCACGGCGGCGGAAGAGGTGATCGGCGGCGGCGGCGCTCTGGAGATTGCCGGTGGAAGGGTGGAGGAGAATGGCTTGGGTCGGGGAGGCACCGGGGGAGGTCTATTTATAGGCGGAGGGGCATGGAAGCAGCCGGAGGGGAAGCCCGTGGGGTCGAACAAACCACGGCGAGGAATTACGGTGGAGAGGCGGCGAAGAGGGGGCAGTTACATGGTGTATAAGGTCGGCTGTGACATGGCAATGCCATAGAGGGTGATATCGTGGCCTAGAAAGGTCGAAATCGACGGCGGCGTGCGATTCCGGTGGGCGGCAAGGCGGAGGCGGCAGCGCTGTAGGTTTCAGGGGTGGCGGCTGTCTGGGGAGGAAGAAATGAGGGGCGCTGTTGGATTTAGAAGGAAAAACGATGGGCGCCGTTGGATTTGATTTAACTGAAGGCGTATGCTGGGTGGCGACGAGGCTTCATCTGGTGTGCCCGATCTGGAAGAAGGAATCAGGGCCGTTGGTTGCCACTTAATGCACCGGAGGG
Source organism: Raddia distichophylla (assembly GCA_005191435.1). Classification (NCBI taxonomy): domain Eukaryota; kingdom Viridiplantae; phylum Streptophyta; class Magnoliopsida; order Poales; family Poaceae; genus Raddia; species Raddia distichophylla. Next base: position 1,678,733 of record SPJY01034554.1, on the reverse strand, counting down.
AGAGAGAAAGAGAGACACGCCCAAGGCGTACTCTAGAAATGGAAAGCGTATTTTTGGAGTTTCCAAAAAGGGAAAGGGTTTAATTCAGTTTCCAGAAAATGGATTTAGGTTTGGAAATTCATAGAATATTGTAGAGAGGTTAGAAAATTATGAAATTGGTCTCTAAAAATCAAGAAAAATGCGGAGAACCTAATGGTGGCATAAAATTTGATTTTTTATGGGATGAATATTCTATAAAAATAAAGGAAGGGATTTCTTTAATGGAATAAAATAGGAGTTGCTTTGGAAAATTTTTAGAAAATTACGGAAGATTTCTAGGGGCTTAAAAATGATTTTTACGAAAAAATGTTATCCTAAAATTGAGTGAATTTTGGGTATGTCACAAAAATCCTTGCGAATATCTGGTAAGACCAATACCGATGGTGATGTTAGTTTCTTCTTTAATAGCTCGAAACTATATTGGCACTGAGCTGTTCATTTGAACTTAGCGTCCTTTTCCAGCAATTGAATAAAAGGCCGAGAAATATTAGAAAATCCCTCGATAAATCGATGATAATATCCTGTGATTCCGAGAAATCCTCTAACTTTGGTAACGGTCTTCTGGACCTTCCTCTCCATAATTTCACTGACCTTGGATAGATATACAGACACTCCATCTTTAGAGATGATATGACCAAGAAACACTACCTCTTTGACTCAGAAGTCACACTTCGAGTACTTAGCATACAAGTGGTGCTCTCTTAGCTTCTCCAACACAAGTCTCAACTTTTCAGCATGCTATTTCTCATTTTTAGAATAAATGAGTATATAATCAATAAGACCACTATGAACTTGTCCAAATACTCCATCAAAACCTTGTTCATGAGCATCATAAAGTGTGTGCCAGTGCATTTGACTCCGAACGACATTACCGTATACTCATATAGTCCATAATAGGTGGTTAACGCCGTCTTTGGTATATCTTCTGATCGCAACTCGATTTGATGATAACCTGACCTCAAATCAATTTTGGAAAGCACATTGTCTCCTTTTAATTGATCAAACAAATCATCAACTCGCGGCAATGGATATTTATTCTTGATGGTCACTTCGTTAAGCTTCCGGTAGTCCACACACATCCTTAGGGACGCTTCTTCTCCACAAATATCACTAGCGATTCCCACGGAGAAACACTCGGTCTAATAAAACCTTTATTCTTCAAATTCTCAAGCTGCATCTTCATCTTCGCGAGCTCTTTAGGATTCCAACGATACGGCCATTGAGACATTGGCTCTGTACCCGGATACAAGTCGATACAGAATTCAACCTCTTGATCAGGTGGTATTCCAGGTAAATCTTCGAGAAAAACATCCATATATTCATTCACTAACAGAGTTTCCTCCAAAGGCGGACGCTTTTCTCCTTCCCCTCGCAACATCTTCAGGTGATGCAGCATAACAACCGGGCTTTCTTTATGCAAAGACTCATATTTAATGGTCTCTCCATTCAAAATAGTAAAGGTTATCAATTTGTTGGCACAGTCAATTCTTCCCCTATACTTGCTCAACCAGTCCATTCCCAAAATCACTTGTATGCCTTTAGAATCGATCATAATCAACTTAGTTGAAGACAAATAAAACAGTAACAGGGACTGAGTTTGCTAGGAACTTATCGAGAACAATGTCCTGAGCATTCTGGGCTTGTTCAGCAGTGACGTGGTTAACATATCCACTTACTTTGGGCGTTTTGAAGGCACTTCCACTATTCTGCCTTTGCTAAGGCTGTCGTGCAGGTGTCCCTCCTTGATTATGTTGAGTTTGACCAACTTCATTGAGCGGGCAATCATATGACAAATGAAACTTAAAACAAGTCACACGAGCATTAGGAGCCTTCTTCTGATTCTGAACTTGCGGTCCAATCTGCGGTGTTTGACAAACTTCATTAGAGTTACTCCCATTATGAGTATACACTGATGGCCAGAAGCCTGTGCTTTGATACTTCATTGGTTGATTTTGTACCTGAGCAAAACTCTAAGCTTGATTGGTACGAGGCCTTACACTGATGCTTGTCCGCTGAAGATTGAACTTTCTCGTCTTCTCATCATTGTGCTTGCGCTGAGCTCCTTCCAAAACATGAGCCCTCTCGGTGACATCATCGAACGTCTCACAACGAAGAGGCTTTAGCTGAACTCCATACCAAGTGTCCAGTACTTCAGTGAACCTCCAAACCTTGGCTTTTTCAGTAGCTACCAAGTGTGGCACATAACAGGAAAGCTCAATAAACTTACCGATTGCCTGATTAATAGACTTGTTATTCTGGCGCAGTCCCTAAAACTCGCGCTTCTTCTCCTCTTGCACACTCATCGGGACATGGTGGTTCTTGAAAACATATACAAAATCATCCTAGCCCATGTTCACGTAATCAGGATTGGTGGCACAATAATTCTCCCACCAATGAGCAACATTACCCTTCAGCATATGAGTATCGTACTGAACACTCTCATAATCATCACAGTTAGCCATGTATAGCTTATTCTCTACATTTTGCACCCAGTATTCAGCTTCAATCAGGTCTCTATGGCCAAAAATCTCTATTGGCTGAGTTCCATGAACTCCCTGAACTTTGATTGCGGTAACCCAAGTGCTGGCATCGGTTGTGGTGCTGGCTGACGTTGAGGCTGGGGAGGAGGCTAAGGATCCTAAGCAGCATCATTGACTTGTCCTCCTTGGTTACTGGCATCTTGAGCGGCTTGGTTCATTTTCCCTTCATTGCTGACATGACCACCTTGATTAGCAGCATTCTCTTAATCGATCAGGGGATCCAGTTCCGCTTACAAGTTGATAGGTATAGGCCGAATTCCACATCGATGGCTTCTACCTCTTCCAGGGGCTCTTACTCTTTCACGACCTTCACTTCCATGACCTCTGGCCATCTACTAACATAGGTTGGGTAGCAAATAGAACTAAGACGGTAAGTGACATCCTAGATATAATAATTTTATAAATGCATTTTATCACTCAATACAAAGATCCAAATAAAATGGCAACACTCCACATGCTAACATAAAGCTTGTGTCAGGACTCGATTGACAAAACCGTGCCCTTCTGTGTATTACCGCACTAGTTCCAAGGATCAATGCTAGTGCACACAGTCTCGAAACAGAAAGATACATTGCCATTATTTAAGGTTCGAATACATAGAGCTGGAGCCCGAAATAGTACAACCAAGTCGGTACGCAGACCGACGCATAACATAATAAGCTAAATACAAATACTCGTACTCGCTAAGGTACAATCTTAAATCACAAGATTTATTTAAACTTGTAAGCTTCACACCACAGGCATGATGGTAGTAGAACATAGCCTAAGCTTCATTATACTCCTCAAAATTACCAGCTGCGAAGAGCTCCTTGCTCTCCTGGGATGGTTCTCCAACTAAGGTTTTTGAAAGGAAAAATAAAAGCAAGAAACATAAGTACAATTGTACTCCACAAGTCTAAGGAATATATGAAATGCAAGGATTAGATCAAAGGACATTTTATTTATTTTATTCTCCCAAAATTTCCGTCATAAAATCTTTCTTTATTTAACAATTTTCTTTTGGTAGAAAACATCAAAATACAAGAGAAATCGTAAATGTCTCTTTTTGTTACCTTTGAATCAGTAATCCGTTTTTGTATTTTGAAGGGGTGAGAGGTATAGATATAGCTACCATATGAACAGTCACCAAGCGTGCTCATAACCGAGAGCGAAACTATCATGATAGTTTATATAATACTCTGCAGAGCGTGTACACTTTACCCTCGACTGCTAGTGCGTGCTTGCCAAAGTATCGGGGATACAACCCAAAGACGCACAGCACAAAGCCAGTTATTCTGAGAAATTTACTGGAAACTATTTATCATTAAATATGGAGCATGCGTGACCAACCCTAGTCATTCCGCTGCTCAATATTACCATTCGAATGACCAGATACTAGGGCTACAAGGATCGGCCCGAGTTCCCATTCGTTGGCATCTCGTTTTCAACTCGGAATAGTTTCCGGTAACTTCCTAGGCTTACTTAGCTAATTAAGCTCATCCCCATAGATGAGTTCTGAGGTCGTACTGTAAGAGCCCGATTCATAGATTCACAGAAAAACAGTTCTTAGACTGATTAGTGTGTCAGACTCCGTTTTACCAGGGTAACCCCGTACCCTAATGGTAGTCGTTCTTCCTTCTCAGTCAAACGCGCTTTTTAGTACCAAATCTTTATTTCAACATGAAAACATTATTTTCTTATTTCCCCAACACTTAGTATCATCCAAATCCAATCTTAAAGTCTTACCACTATCCCACCTGAAAAGATGCAACTTTTATAACCAAGTGGCCATTATTTCATGTAATATATTTGATATTTTTACCAAATTCCATCATTTCACCATAAACATGTCTTGCTTCAAATGAACTCAAATAACATTTAAAATTTTAGGTTTGAAAAATAATAATAACAAGGCGAAATCATTTTTTTCCTATTTCAGGTATTAACTATTTCTTTTCCCGAAATTATTATTCAAGCAAATAATCATGCAATTCCTATTTTTAAACATTTCAAAAATATTTCGTAAAAAAATAGAACATAGGATATGCGTCAAGGAGACTTGCCTACAAATGTAGCGTCGAAAAGTACGCCGAGTTCACAACCCAGTCCAGGGGCATCGACGTATATATGGAAAGATATATACACAAATTATTTATATATCCAAATATATTTTTCAATGTGTAAAAATAATTTATTTGGGAAGATTTGATTTTTCTAAGATTTTAGAGTTTTATTTGACATTTTTCTGAATTAGTATGGATTAAATATGAATTCTAGAGTACATTTTCCAATTTAAAATGTTTATTAAATCGTAACACAGCAGCAGGCCGATATCGGCCCGTTAGCCTTGCCGGCCCAGCTCGGCCAATCGCCCACGCGCTGCTACCGCTGGGTGCTGACAAGCAGGTCCGGCCTGTCAGTGACCCAGCGCAGGGCTCGCGGTGGCGCGATTCGGCGAACGACGGCGTCTCCAGCAAGGGCGAGCAGCTCGGGAGAGAGAGCATGGAGAGGGGAGTTGTTTTTAGGGGTCGGCGTCAATGATTACCACAGGGAGGTGGACGGGCATCGTGGTTGGCGGCAGATGAAGGTCAGTGTCACCGGCGAGAAGACTACGGTGGCGGAGGGCGCAATTGATTGGGGGGAAATACCAAGCAGATCGGGGCGGTGCTATAAGAGGATGTGCAAGGTTCGAGGACGGTGGATTCGGCACAGTGTTGGCTGTCTCTTTCGGCTCCGGCAAGGGAAATACGGCGCGGCAGTTCGGTATTTATAGGCGGAGCGGCAAGTGCTCGTCCAAGGAGTGGGTGGCATAGGGTGTAGACGGGGCTGCGAGGTCTTGTGGTGCAGGGCAGCGGCGACCTTGGCGGCACGGCTGCGTTAAAGCCCGGTGGCGGCGCTACTCCGGGGTGGAAGAGATTGGGCTCAAGGTCCACGACGGCGGCGGCGTGCGTTGACGATCCTTGGCTACGACCCTGCTCCGGTGCGGTCTACGGTGGCGTCGGCTGGTGAGCAGAGGAGAGAGAAGAGCGAGCGCGGGTGAGAGAGGCAGAGAGGTAGGAGAGAGAGCTGACGAGCGGGCCCCGCTTACCAGAGAGAGATGGGAGGGCATCAGGCTAGCTGGTGGGCCCCATTGGCAGGAGACTATGGTAGCGCGGCTGGGCCGGCCAGCTGCGGGGAGAGGTAGGACCGGGCTGAGGAGGAGGGAGAGGTCGATGGGCCAAAGGAGTTGGGCTGAAGGCTTTTGGTTCTTAATTCTTTTATAATATTTTTCTCTTAGTTTTACCTTCCCCTTCTTAACTCCAACTTTTGTTTTGCCAAAAATTTTGTAAATCCATTTGTAATAAAATATGGTTCATGTTTATTTCTATATTTGTGCTTGGGCAAAAATATTTGCATATATATATATATTGGTTTTAGGCTTCTCTAAATACAAATTGGTAAATAGTTTTTATTTTTTAAAAACTTTATTAGATATAAATTCATA
>SPJY01034554.1:1649692-1672584 GCA_005191435.1 Raddia distichophylla | reverse complement strand
ATATATATTTTAATTGAAGTTTTAACATATTACCTTATGCCCTTTTAAATGTAATATGACAAATATTTTAGTTAATGTTCCAATAAGATTTTTCTCATGATTTTGTTAAATAATTAAAAATACAAACTAACCTTTAAAATTATTGCTTTGAAAATTTGAGGATTTTACAGCTTGCATGCTTCAAATAAATCCAACTCAAACATGATTTTACACACATAAGCAACAATTTAGTTATTATATTATTGCTGTCATTATCAGCTGTTTACTCTCATACATAGGGAGTATTAAAATTCATTTAGTGAAGAACTACACTCTTTTCAAAACCAAATAAAACAATTTATTTTTTTGAAAGTGTACGGACTGTACGAAAAACGGGTACTGCACCGCACAAGTTTTTTTAATCTTGTTTTTTCAAATTCCTTCTTCTTTCTGTTTTTTTGGTAAAAACATTTTTCAACTTATCATGGTCCTCGTACATCCTCCTTTAGTCTTTGTTGTAGTGGCGGGTATTGCGCCATCTTACTTCGATCTTCTCGTATATGCAAAAATTAAAGGCAAAGCAATACACCAAACATTTACTACAAAATAACTAGATCACTATTAACCTAGTTAATGAATATCCGTATCTCACTGAGAAAACCAAAAGTTGATACGGTATATTCCACACAAAAATATATAATTTTTATTATATGATTTATGATTTCTCGCACTTAATCTTTTGAAAGTCATTGCTCTTCCTCTTCACCAAGTCATCTTCTATCTCTTCTCTTCTTCAGCAACGGTCTCTTCTTCTTCGATGCTGGTGTTGGTAGCAATATAACATATTGAACAAAATTGGTGTGATGACTAAACTTTGAATTTGGTGGTGGATAGAATAAAACTTTGTAACGTGGAAGAATAGGTGAGGATAGAATGAAATTTAGAAGGTGAGCAGGAAATAGTGAAAGCAAAGAATTCTTATTAGAGAGATACTAGACTTTCGAAAGATCAGATAGTAGCAAAGGAGCTTTAATACAATTTTTATTGAAAATAAATCTTTAAGGTTTAGAGGCAGACTAGGAAGGCTTCCTAGGGACAGACTGGCTCTGATACCAACTTCTGTTGTGACCCCGACTTCACCAGGATCCACTCACAATCGATTGCTAGTCCTAGAGAACAATGTTAGCAACTTGTGATTGACACTTTGTTGAACATCATCACACAGTCACAAATAACTAAGAGAAATTACATATTATGAAGAAGTAATTGTTACACAACTACTTACGGAGTATTACAATAGTATAATTTAAAGATGACATAATATTGTCCATAATATATCAGAGTGCGGAAATTCAAATATGCAGCGGAATTAAAAGTACAATGATGCTCCAATCCGACCCTTGAGCGTTAGCTAATCCTCATCAAAGTCTGGGACAGAATCCTCCTGATCCTGAAGATAGACCAGACTTATGTCTTCTCCTGAATACAAATTTATCCACGGTTTGTATATAGTGAGTACACGGCTACCCAACAAGAATCCTTATAATGATGCAAGCATATTAATAAGAACAGGGTAGCTATTTTGCATAAAGCCCTACTCTAATCATATTATTTAAAGTGTTGTAAAACAGATTTGTGGAGCAATTAATAGTGATAGAGATTCCTAACAAACAACCAGAGCTCGGCTTTTAAAGCCCTTCTGTAGAACAAAGCTTGCCTCAAACAACTCAACTACACCAACCCATTAGGACCCATCAGGTTACATTATTAACACATGAGACAATTATGTACGACCTTCCTCCCCTCCCATGACCGTGGAAATGGCTGTCATAATAGTTTTAAACTCTGCAGTGTAGCACACTTTACCCATAAGCCTAGTGGTACTTTTCTGTCTTAGTTCTTCCTTAGGAGCCTAGACCAAGCAACGAGAAAAGGCGATTCATTAGTTACTTCTGTTAACACAGATACCCTCTCTAAGGTTTCGAAACTACGGGTCCCCCTCTTCAGCCAACTGACCGTAGCCCGATATTTTCAAAGTACCGTGTATTAACAGTTTTCCCTAACTAATAACCCAGGACTAGCACATGTTGCGCATCACGTTGATGCTAGCACTTATGGTTGCGCATGTTTGGTTTGGTTGGATAAGCACACGTTAAGAATCCTTAAACCAAGGTAGCTACCTTCACCACATTCCTCAATTCACAAAACCACCCGACTTGACACCATTAGTCAACTCACGCCACGTAGGTTTTAGTTGATTATGCTATAAAAAGTAACTCAGCACCTACAATCATACCAAGTCACACGAGTAATTAAATGATGAATAACCTAAACAACTACCAACCCACGAGCACTAGAAACTATGCACAAGGATAGGCTAGGAAAATAACTAAGGTGGCAATAAATAGGCTAAATTCACAGGCTCAATGACGTAGTGTGAATATATTAGGTGTCTACCATTTCCCATCATTTCATGCATGAGGGAAAATAGATAAAAACAGTAAACAGGTGAGTTTTGCAAACTAGAGAAAACAAGATGCAATCTATCTTGCCTTGGTAGTACTCCAGGTCTTGGGATCCTCCTTCGAACGGCTCCTGTAAACCTCCCAAGCAGTGCAAACAACGACGATCTACACGTATATGCATATGCATAAGAACAGCAAAACAATCAAAAAACATATAGGTAAATAAAATATATAAAATTCTAAGCTATTTATGGGATTTAATGACTTTGTAATCAACTACTCCCTCTGTTCGCTTATGTAGGGCGTATAAGTTTTTTCCTAAAGACCAAGACGAGTCATCAATGCATTTTGTTTTCTGGATTACCCTGTATTAACTATGATTAATTAGGCTTCTGTCGGGGATTGAATCACGGCCCATTGCCATGGCCCACTCTCTGATGGCTTAACCGAACAGCCTCCTAAGGGCCTAGCTCCCTAGAGGGCTCAATCAGGCCCATGTGCATCCTGCCGAACAGCTTCCTGGTCGGCACGGTGCGTAACGGCCTAAGATTCCTGTTTGAGTCCGACTCGAACAGAGTCCTGCACGGCTACGTGAAGACCCGGACGTGGTTTCCCGGATTGGAGCAGACGTCGTGATCCCCAAGAATTGGAGTATACCTTATCTACCTCGGGATGTATTTGGCACGTATACGAGTTCGTTACGACTTCGTAGTTAGCCCGGCCCGATAATCCCTTGGTAGATCGGTTGCTCAGCACTATATAAACCAGGCCCCTACGGCGTGTATAGGGGTTCCCGAAAATGAGATCAGGGCCTGCCCCCCAGCGATGGCCGACCAGGGCCTGCCAGCCGGCCAGCCAAGGCGACTCTGATCGAATATTTCTTGTACACCCAAGTTCTCGCCGAGACCTGTTTGTCTCGCCGAGTTATCTCTTGTAATCCTCTTTCATATAAGGAAAGGCTGGACGTAGGGTTGTTATCTCCCCGGAGAGGCCTGAACCAGGGTAAAAAACCTCGTGTCTTTCTCCTGCTCGTCGATTGCTGTTCGCCCTGCTCGGCAGTGTCTTCTATCTCCCCTACTCAAGAACCTTAGTTGACTTAGGATCGATATCCCAATCGTCGACAGCTTCGTTCACTCTGCATGCAATGACCATTGGCCACCCTCAAGCATGCATGCAGTTGGATCATTACTCCTGTGAGTGCCCATTGGCGACACCGATACATGCATGTGGTTGGTAATTACTCCTAGGCCAATTAATCTGCCCATGCATGTGTCAATTAATGTATACGACTTACAAAACAGAACTTCAAACAAAAACTAAAACGCCTGACATAAGCGAACGGAGGGAGTAATTTGGAGTTCGGATACTCCCGGAACAATTTTTGGAAGAATTGGAAAAATCAGATTATACCGAAAAGAATAAATCGGTTTAATCCGATCAACCGAAAGAAACCGGCCGAAAAACCAACGACTTGTGGCAACACGGGCGCAGCGCACGGGACACGTGTGGCAAACAATGACGCGGTTGGCGCGTGACAGCGGCGACTGCTCACGGGCGCGGTGCAGTAAAAGGGAGGACGCGTGGGGCATGAGGTTGGCAGCGGCAGCGAGTGAGTGCTGCGGCAGCACGTGGCGGGGACCACGATGGAGGTGAGCGCGCGCGGGCAGCGGGGACAGGTGGCGCGTGCGCGTTGGATGGCGGCGGCGTCCAATACATCCCCGACGTGTGGCACAACGAGCTGACGCACGCGCACGCTGGCGCGGCGGGAAAATAGTGATGGTGCAGGATAGATGGCAGGGCGGCGTTGGTCGGTGCAGAAAGCATGGCTGCGTGACGCGATGAAGGAGGCAGTCGACGGCGACGTCCAAAACTCCGGTGAGCTTTTTAGAGGGCGTTTCTCCACCAAATCATGTGATCCATGTATCCATATTGACCATCTTGATGAGCTCCACACAATGGCACCTTCTAATCTAGGGTTTGGGCACGGCACAGAGAGAGAGAGATATCTAGAAAAGGGTTTCGGTGGCTAGGGTTTTGGCGGCTAGGGTTTTGGATTTGTGGATTTTCGTGATGGGGTGTTGGGAGAGGGGTCTTGGGGGTATATATAGTGTCATGGTCGACCTGGGCTGGGCCTAGGGTTAAGAGGGGTTGGACTAGGACTCGAATTCTAATCCGGGCAGGATTCGGATAGAATTTAAGGATGTTTAGCATGGAAACGGAGTTTCCTTTGGATGATGGGGTTGCAATTTGATGGGTAATTCGTTTTAGGCTTTTAGAAGCTAACTTCCAAATTTCAGCAAGAGATTACCTCGTTTGCTCATTATTTAATGGGTTTACGAGCTCTCGGCACAACGGCACCACTTCATGTAATCATGAGCTACCATTGAAATTTGGGCATGAAATTTGAATTGTGGCTAGATTATGGCTTCTAAGAACTATTGGAATTTTCATAGAATTTTCCTAGAGGTTTTCCTAAGGTTTTGGATTTAAACCTAATTCAAAATAATTTAAATTAGGGTTTTGTATATAACAATTGCCTTTTATTTATTTTTAATGATTTTAAAATATAAGTGACATATGATAAAATAGAGGATGTCACACTAAGGGCGGCGGCGGCAACGAATGGTGGTGGGCGGAGGATGGGTTGGGGCAACAACAGCGGGCTGGAGGGCGATGGCAGTCTGGGCTGGATGGCGATGGCGACAACGGGCCAGGGACGGTGGTGCAAGCTAGATGGTGGTGGACGCGGGGGCGGTCCGACGCCCGTCGGATGCGCCCCCATCCAACACCCGCCGTTGGATGGAAATCCAACGGCCAGCGTTAGATCTGAGGTAAAAACTTGTTATTTTTGTTTCGTGCTGAAAAAATTCAATAAATTCAATAAAAATCAGAAATATTCTCTAATTATTATAGGACACAGAAGGTCTAGTTTAACTGCTCAAGCCTAAAAATGATATGTTTGCAAGATTTTAAAATTATAATGCACGAGAGGATTATGGCATTTATGATCACTACAGGAAAACGAACTGTTAACGTCGGCCATAGTTGTTTACGTCGGCCCGGAACAAGTCGACGTAAACGAAGCCGTTATTTACGTCGGCCCGCCTCGGCCGACGTAAATAACGGTATTTACGTCGGCCTGGCCGACGTAAACACAAGCGATCAAGCAGCAGCAGAACCGGGTGATCTGGCGTACGTATTTACGTTCGCCTGGCCGACGTAAATAAAGGTATTTACGTCTGGGTCGCGTGGCACGCGTTGGGAGGTGTCCGAGCGTCCGGACGTCCGTACTATAGTGTTTCCGTTTAAATAATAGGGGCAACTGTGAGCAAAATCCTTGTTTTGAGATATTTCCGGTTGCATTTCATGGAGTGTAGTTGAGAAGCGACTTATTATGAAGTAGAGCCGGGGTTAACCTGTACTTTCTAGCTAGATTGAAATTTTTAAATGAATTAATTGCTAAAAGAAATAAATTTTTCAAGAGCTTGGAGATGTTGGAACGCTGGTTGGACAAAACTAAAATTCAATAGCTTTGAGGAGGTGTCAAAACAATTGGTTCACTACAGGAAAACGAACTTTTAACGTCGGCCACCCCCCGGCACCATGCACCCCTGCTCCGCCCCGACCCCCCCGCGCTGCCCTCCACCGCGCACCCACCGCCGCCCTGCTCCCTAGCCCAGCGCGCGCCGCCCTTCTCCCCAGCCCCGCGTGTGCTGCACTAGTCCGCACGCCGCCGCCGCCGCCACCTTACTACCCTGCCTCTTGCACCCGCCACTACCATACTACCGACAGGTATTAATTTCTATGTCTCTAAAATGCACATTGTAGTCTCGTAGCAAAATTTGATTGTGATTAATTATTATGCCATTATATGTTGCCCTTATCAGTTATTATGTCACAACTACATATGGAATTAATTGTTATTATGCCATTATCGTTTTGTAAAACAATAGAGTGGGTTGTATAATATGTTATTTAGTGTTATGTGATTGGTGTATTTGATTGTTTTGTTTTGTTTTTGTATGTATTTAGACCAATTTTGAATGTTATATATGTTTTCTCACTTTTTTGTCGTGGTTTACATATATTTGAATAAACCATTTTTCAAACATCGTATTTCTTCCAAAGTCTTGTTCCCATCGGTATTCTTCAATATGTCTTCCTCTTTGCCGATGAAGCCCATTACCGATTTAGCCCAATAACTCCAACATATTACCCTTTCTGAATATCCGATTTTATGCCAAATTTGGGTGTCAACACAAGGGTCTGAAGTCGTTCCCGACTCTGCTCAAGGGGTCCTGGGATCCCTGAGGCATCCGCGTTTTGCCAGACCGGAGTCTGGTTGCGCGGGGATTCAACCCGAGCAGGTGGTACTTCTGCTGGGGGACTTGGTGTAGGTGCGCGAGGCGGGTCACGTCGTTGTCGCTTGCGCTGATCGCGGATCTGCGCCAAGGTTTGATTGATCAAGGCATCCAGACTGCGGTGAACAACTTCTTGTTCGCGAGCAGCCGGTGCAGATCCATCTTGTCACCGAGCAAAATTAACATGCTCGATATCGTCGGCCGCCGCGGCCCGTGCGGGATCCTCTGAAGTTCCCGCGCCGGCCATGTTGATGCTGTGACGGCCGTGCGGAGGCACACTAGACGGTGTCATCACTGTGTCGCCACAGGAAGAATCGACAGACATAGCCTTGGAATCCGAGAGATCTAAACCGTCGTAAAGATCATCGGTTCCGTAATCATCGTCAATGATGGGAGTGCGATCTGAAACCATCTCCGGAGCATAGCCAGAGACTTCCGTCCCAGATATGGAAGGCAATCGAGACCGAACGGATCGATCTGATCTGACAGGGATGAGACATCCTACCCTTCTGAGTCATAGCCTTCAGGAAGAGTTTCCTGGTCGCAGAAGGAGTTCGACATGCACGAACAGACTTGATCTACTAAGTCCCCACGGACGGCACCAACTGTCGACGATTGGGATATCGGTCCCAAGTCAACTAAGGTTCTTGAGAAAGGGAGATAGAAGACCTGCCGAGCAAAGCGAACAGCAATCAACAAGCAACAGGGAGACACAGGGTTTTTATCCTGGTTCAGGCCTCTCAGGGAGATAATAGCCCTACGTCCAGCGCTTCTTTATATGAAAAAGGGATTACAAGGAACAACTCGGCCCAGATTAACAGGTCTCGGTGAGTTTATGGCGTACAAGAAGTAGTATGCGATCTTGGCCGTGCCCTCTACACGGTGTAGGGGCTCGGTTTATATAGTGTTGAACAACCGACCTACCGAAGGACAAATCGGGCCGGGCTAACTACGAGGACGTAACGAACTTGTGTGCATGCGAAATACATCCCAAGGTAGATAAGGTATACTCCAATTCTTGGGGATCTCGACGTATGTTCTAATCCGGGAAACCACGCCCGGGTCTGCACGTAGCCGTGCAGAACTCTTGTTCGAGTCGGACTCAAACAGGAATCCTAGGCCATTACGCACCGTGCCAACCCAAAGGCTGTTCAGCAGGATGCTCATGGGCCTGATGGAACATTCTAGGGAGCTAGGCCCTAGGAAGCCGTTCGATTGGGCCGTCAGGGAGTGGGCCATGACAATGGACCGTGATTTTATCCCCGACAGCGGTCACCTATGCAAACTGGGCTTCATGCCGAATTAAATCACATGGCATGAGCATGGTGAGTCACGGGCGGTAGATATATCTGCTAAAGATGATACTATTGATGGAGTGGATGACAGGATGGATGAGATGGTTCAGGAGCTGGGTCGGCAATTTCAGAATGCTCCGGAGGATGAATCTGTGCGTCATGAGGATGTATCGACCATAGCAGCCGAGAAATTCTTTAGCCTCTTAGATGCTTCAGTTAAGCCTTTACATGAGGGTACTAAGGTATCAGTCCTTTCGTTCCTGACACAGCTTATGAATATAAAATCAAAGTATGGTTTCTCTAAAGGATGTTACAACGATTTGATCAAATTGATTGGTGATGTCCTCCCAGAGAACCACAAGTTGCCAAAAGATATGTACTTCTCGAAGAAGATTTTGGCTGGATTAGGGATGCCTTATGAGAAGATAGATGCGTGTGTTAACAATTGTATGTTATTTTGGAAGAATAATGCTACGAAGAAAAAATGTTTAGTTTGTGGCCAGTCTAGATTTGTACAAGTAGTTGATGTAGAGCGGAATGTGGTGACAAGTGATACACCTGTGAAGGTTCTACGTTTCTTTCCTCGAACACCGAGACTACAACGATTGTACCTATCTGAGGAGACTGCTCAACACATGAGGTGGCATAAAGAAGGAGTATGATTTAAGAAAGGTTTCATGTGTCTTCCATCCGATGGCGAGACATGGAAGACATTGGACCGGCATGATGAAGATTTTACCAAAGATCCAAGAAATGTTCGCATCGGGTTAGCGACCGACGGGTTCTCTCCCTTCAACATGAATGTTGCGTCATACTCATGTTGGCCTGTATTCTCAATTCCTTACAATCTTCCACCTTCGATGTGCATGAAGGACGAGCATATGTTCTTATCCCTTGTCATACCGGGGCCAGACCATCCTGGAAAGCAATTAAATATCTTTACGCAACCTTTGATCGATGAGCTTGTACAGTTATGGACAGGGGTGCAAACTTATGATAAGAGTAGAAAACAAAACTTTAACATACGTGTTGCCTATCTCTGGTCCGTCCATGATTTTTCTGCTTATGGCATGTTTTCGGGATGGAGCATGCATGGTAGAATGTCCTGTCCAATATGTATGAATGACACTGATGCGTTTCGTTTGAAACATGGTCGGAAGTTTTGTTTCTTCGATTGCCACCGTCGCTTCTTGCCTCCTTCTCATGAATTTAGAAGACAGAGAAACGCATTTCATAAAGAAACGGTGATCACAAAGGACCCTCCCAAACGTTTGATAGGATCTATGATTACAAACTGGCATCGTCAGCTAATTCCAACGGAAGATGGTTTTGAAACGTTTAAAGAGTCACACAACTGGACTCATATCTCTGGTATCTGGTGTTTGCCATATGCAACGTCTCTAACCCTCCCGCACAAAGCATTATCAATGCACCAGGAACGTAATGTTGCCGAAAGCATTATCAGCATGTGTTTTGATTTCAAAGACAAGACCAAAGATAATGGTGCGTCTCGAAGAGACATGGCTGATATTTGTAGTCGACCATCCCTTGAGGTGAGAGAGGACCCAACAGGGAAACAAGGCAAGCCACGCGCTCCTTACTGTCTTAAGAGCTCAGAAAAAAAGGTGGTCATGATATGGATGAAAAATATCAAGTTTCCAGATGGTTACACAACGAATCTAAAACGTGAGGTCAGCATCGAGTCAGGTAAACTTAATGGCTTGAAAAGCCATGATTATCATGTAATAATGAAAAGATTAGTTCCTGTCATGTTCCGTGGGTACTTCCATGATGACTTGTGGACAATTTTGGCTGAGCTTAGTTATTTCTACCGGCAACTTTGATCGAAAGAAATTAAGAAAGCAATGATGCAAAAGTCGAAGAATGCCATACCTGTGTTAATATGCAAAATGGAGAAGATATTTCCACCAGGGTTCATGAATGCAATGCAACATTTGTTGGTGCATCTACCATATGAAGCAGAGATTGGTGGTCCTGTACAATACCGATGGATGTACCCAACAGAACGAAACCTAAAGAAAATCAGGTCCACTGTGGGTAACGACAAAACAGGGATTCGACGAAACTAAAATCTTGGCTTGGTAGAAGTGAGACATGAATCACGGCTTGGAGCTCACAATTCATTTGTACTTGCTCACCATGTTGAGCAGGTGTACTACCTTCCATATCCATGCCGAAAAGAAAGTTTAAGACATTGGTGGGTTGTATATAAAGTTAATCCTCCTGCTCGCTTGTACACTTCTGAATGTGTCGAGTATATTGAAAGAGGACTAGATAACATGGATGACTTAGCGTATCAAGAAGACGGTTTGCCAGGCTCATTTGAGGTAGACATTGGGTCCTCGCTTCAAGAATTAGTAGGCGATACAACAGATGTTATTGTGGAAAATGTTAGTAGGAAAAAGCGACGTCGTGCTTATGCCTCTCGAGATGTTCCAGAAACGAGACAACGCAGAACCGATTTACATGAACTTCTGGACGCTGATTACTTCTAGAAAGTACAAATGCTACACATATTTCTTTATTTTTTTAACATTTTAAGTTTGTTATATGCTAATAAATAATGTTTAGGAAACAGGATGAAATCGTTTTTCGTCACACTGGAAAATCGAAAAGAAAGGATGGGTCTTCATCGAGTCGTGGAGATTCACTTTTTAGAGAATCGAGTTATCAGCAGAGCAGGCAGAGACAGCTCGAGCGGTGCCTAGAGGAGGTCGCTCAGGAGGTGCCTCGAGGAGGTCGCTCGACAGGAAAGGTGTAAGGATTCTAGGCCGAGAGGGGCGGGGTGAATCGGCTCTTTTCAAGTTTTACTTTTCTCAATTCGCTTGCTTAGTTAGTCAAATTAGGCACCCAAGCTATCGACAGATTTAGGGTCTAGTGGTGAGAACAATCACAATGAAGCACAAGCGACTACAAGGAGGCTCGATGGCACTCACACGCAATCGTTTAATTCAAACTACCGCACAGGGTGCAGATGGTCGAGAGACAGAATACTATGGTATTCTTCGGAACATAGTGGAGATTAAGTTTGGCGGTAGAAAAGATTTGAAGGTAGCTTTCTTCTATTGTGATTGGTTTAACGACAAAATGGGGATTCAACGAAACAAAAATCTTGCTTGGTAGAAGTGAGACATGAATCATGGCTTGGAGGTCACAATTCGTACTTGCTCACCATGTTGATCAGGTGTACTGCCTTTCATATCCATGCCGAAAGGAAAGTTTAAGACCTTGGTGGGTTGTATATAAAGTTAATCCTCCTGCTCGCTTGTACACTCCTGAAAATGCCGAGTATATTGAAAGACGACTAGATAACATGGATGGCTTAGCGTATGAAGAAAACGGTTTGCCAGCCTCATTTGAGGTAGACATTGAGTCCTCACTTCAAGAATTAGTAGGCGATACAACATATGTTACTGTGGAAAATATTAGAAGGAAAAGGCGATGTCGAGATGTTCCACAAACGAGACAACGCAGAGCCGGTGTACATGAACTTGTGGAAGCTGATTACTTCTAGAAAGTACAAATGTTACACATATTTCTCTATTTTTTTTAATGTTTTAAGTTGGTTATATACTACTATATAATGTTGATAAAACATGATGAAATCGTTTTTCCGTCACACTGGAAAATCGAAAAGAAAGGATGGGTCTTCATCGAGTCGTGGAGATTCACTTTTTAGAGGATCGAGTTATCAGCAGAGCAGGCAGAGACAGTTCGAGCGGTGCCTAGAGGAGGTCGCTCAGGAGGTGCCTCGAGGAGGTCGCTCGATAGGAGAGGTAATAATTTTAATTGTGCTATCTTCAATTTTTTAATATGCATATACTAATTTTTTAACAATTCATTCTCAGGAGGCCAAATAGCCTAGGGAGTTTGTGGAGGAGGCCGTGGAGGCGGTGGGGGAGGCTATGGAGGAGGCCGCGTAATAACTTCGTATAGCATACATTATACGAAGTTATACGAGTGGAGGAGGCTGAGGGAGGGGGGAGGCTCAGGAGGATAGTGCGGAGAGGGGCGAAGGTGAGGAAGACGCTAGTGCTGAGGGATTGGATGCTCCTGCCTTTAGGTGAATGTATAGATAATCAGTAAACATTTGGCGCTAATATCATTCAGCTAATATTCTGTTTTTGTTTCAGGTATAGAGGTACTAATACCATTCCATCGGTAGCAGTACCTCACGCACGTAGAGTTATCCTGCCACATGGTGATTGGTAAGTAAACATTTGGCCTGTTTGGACATTAATTATTTACTACAGTTTTCACAAGTTGTATAATGTACACTTTTTGCAGGCAGTGGATTGATGTTGAATGGACAGGCACAAATAGTATAAGGCAAGTGAATGGTACGCTGGGTTCTCTTTTGCGTTACCATTATCCTGGCCTAGTGGTTATCAACGGTGTCATGCTGCCGACCCTAAAGTGGGCTCATTATAAGGTTGCTACAGATGGGATGCATGGGAATGTTGCCCAACGAGTGTGGGTGGACTTTTGGGTAACTCTCTAAATTTTTTGTTCGCTTTGAATATTGGTATAAACAATTAATATCTAAGTAATTTATTCATTTCCCATGCAGGAGAGATACCGTTTGCCAAGTGATCAGGAGCAGTCTCTCCAAGAGAAGGCGAGATATGTTTTTGAGAACGCAGCGACCAGGACGGTCAAGGAGATGATGTACCAGGCTCGTATTCAGGCGGTGAGCTTGTATTATAAGAGGGTGCTACATCAAGATATGAGTAAGAAGCTTGGTGCATAAAAAATCTACCTTCGCGGCGATCAATACCGGTGGCCTGAAGTTATGTTGTCTTGGTTCAACAAATACCCCGAAGCATGGCATACTCTTAGCCAATATTGGGCTTCAGCAGAATTTGTTCAGAAATCAAATAAGAAAAGGGGTAACAGAGAGGCGGGCCCGAGGGTACCTCAGCGGTATGGAGCCGATGGACACCTTCGTCTTGCGCGACGTATGGTAAGTTGCATATGGGTATTTATAGGTTTTACTGTCGATATTTGATTAACTTAGTTCACAAATGTCGACTAATCTTGTTCTATTTGTTAAATATAGGAAGCTCAAAGTGGGTCTCGACCTACTGAGGTCGAAGCTTATATTAGAGGCCATCTTTGTTTTGATCCCACACAGCTAGATCAGATATGCAGTGACAAGGCGACACAGAGCCTGGTTAGTATAATTATTTTGTAACTGAAGTGAATTCTTTATTGTATCATGATACGTACCTATGTTGTGCAGGCTTCTTATGGGCAAGTGATGGTCGATGCTCACGGGCCTGAATATGACTGGAGAAGGGAAAATATCGATCCCGTGGCTCTATATAGTAGAGGAGGTGGCAAGAAACATGGTAGATTCTTCATGTTCAATGGCGTCCTGGATAGTAGTGTTGTGTTAAGTTCAGCAAGATCCTCGGCTTCTTCGCAAGGTAGTGGGTCGAGCGGTCGTGAGACCCAACTACTACAGGAGCAATTGAGACAACAAGCTGCCCAGCAAGCTGCACATGAGGCCCAACTACAAGAGCAGTTGAGGCAACAACAAGAATATTTCGTTTCATGGCAGGCAGAACAACAAGCAGCTATACAGGTAATCTTGTTTATTTGAAATCATTACTTATTTGTACTTCAAATTCATGAAAATTACAAAATTATGGTCGTCCAGATGCCTTGTTTTGAATTCTATATATCATCGCTTCATATTAATAAAATAGTCCAATTATTGTTATTAATTATTCATTGTTGCTTAGAATTCATCAAAATAGTCTAATTATTACTTATTTCTTAATACTTTAGCCTAATACATGCAATTCACTATTTTGAACTTACAATTATTAAAATTATTCTTAGGCATATATGACACAGCAGTTTGGAACGCCATTAAGTCTTCCTCCATTCCGGCCTCCATCTATATTTACACAACAATCTCCTATTACGGTATGTATCAAATTTAAAATTTGTGTATATTGTGCATGGTTGTGTAACTTACAAATTCTAATATTGCATTACAATTTAGGGTTCGGTGGCTCCTCCAGATGCCAATGTTGGAGGAGCTTCTTCTTCAAGGACTCCGCCGACCGTTGGAGACTTCCTTGCCTTAGGAGGCGATGCTGGCAGCGGACATCAGTTTAATAATACTCCTCCAAGCTAGTTTATGTTCTGAACTATCTTTTCATTATTGTAAATGTGTTGACGTGCTAAACTTTTGTTGACGTGTTGAACTTGGGTTGGCGTATTGAATTGTGCGTACTTGTGAATTGCAAATGTGGATTGAAACTTGTACGTGTGAACTTGTGGATTCGAAATGTGGATTGGAAATGTGGACTCGAACTTGTTGACGTGTTGAATTGTGCGAATGTGTTGAAATGTCGATAGGAAAACAGGACAGTTTTGATTGTGCTGAAATGTGGATTGGAAAATTGTGCTGAAATGTGGATTGGAATTGAAAAATTGTGCTGAAATGTGGATTGGATTGAAAAGCTGGTATTCCCCAGTATTTACGTCGGCCAGGCTGGCCGACGTAAATACTGGAGCTACGCGTTCCCGGCCGTATTGCTTCAGTATTTACGTCGGCCAGCCTGGCTGACGTAAATACGTATCCTGCCACGTGGCGCGCTGCCGAGCCGTGCCGCTGACTTATTTACGTCGGCCATGTGGGCCGACGTAAATACTTTGTCGCCACGTGGCACGTCGACATGCCGTGCCGAGGCGGTATTTCCGTCGGCTATGGCCGACATAAATAGGGTATATTTATTTACGTCAGCCAAAGCCGACGTAAATAGGCGTCACCACTCGTAGCCCCTCCCGGACGAACAGTATTTACGTCGGCCGTGGGGCCGACGCCACCGACGTAAATAAGGTTATTTACGTCACTTTTTTTACGTCGGCCAGCCGACGTAAATAGCTATTTACGTCGGCTTTTGGGCTATTTACGTCGGCCTCTGGCCGACGTAAATACCTCGGTTTCCTGTAGTGGATATAAAGAAATTTAATAATATCTTGCAAGCGATTAACCTTTAGCGAAGTACTGGGTATATTCAGAGCATCCCCAACAGGCTTTTTATACCACCCTGTAAAACACTATTCACAAAAACATGAATAGTGTTTTACAGGATGGTTTAAAGGGGCTGTTGGGGATGCTCTCAGGTTCTAACAGCCTACATCCAACATGTATATTTTTTTTTTTGCAGCAGGGGCAAAAAACCCTGATTTCCATTTCATGCCAAACGAAAACAATGTTTTTTACTAGAATGTTTATTTGCCTGCATCACAGGAGTTTTGCATCTAGAGATATAAAACTAGGTTGTTTGATTGTTTTCTCACCCATCTGAAAGACTCCAGATGGAGTTAGCCCCTCCGGGTCAGGCTATGGAGATACGGCCAAATTGAGAGTTAATCTAGAGCCAGGCTCCGCAGATGAGTAACACAACCGCATGCAGCAACATAGGCAACACATTTGATTTATTTTTTATTATATTTTTCGATTAATATCTTCAATTATCGAACCGATTTTTTTGAACAAAACTAGACCACATTTGCCATATAAATTTCAAAGTTAAAATTTTCATTTTTAAATTTATTTATTTATGAGACTTTCTTTTGAATTTTTTTATTTTTATATTTGATTTTTTCTTATTTTGATTTTCTAGAATTTATTTTTTAATATGTTTCATCCTAGTTTTGAATTTCTTAATGCCATTTTCTCCTTAGTGAAGTCGACCAAACAACATCACTATCTAGCCGATACAATCTCATACAACTAACAAAACAACAACCATTTGCATTATCTCAGCCTGGCTCAACTCATACAACCTGGTTTAACTGAGAAGACAACCAAACAGCCTATACAAGACAACCAAAACACCTGACTGACCAAGCATCATAGAAGAGAACTAGTCCACATAATTCTAAACCTCCCAAGAAAGAGCCTGCCCTCTCTTTTTGCAAAGGAAAATACAGCATCGTAGACCGGGGAATTTTTAGTTTTTGCCATTCGTTATGATTTATGTTTTAGTTTTTGTCACTTTCTTTCGCTGACAATGGTTTAGATGGTCCCATATATTATACACAGAGGTGAAAAAACCAAAACGCAAATTTTAAAGAGTGGCGAAAACCAAAAACTCCCGATAGATTGGACGCATGGATCAACGGAGGATAACGACGGCAGCAAGCCAGCAAGTAGCACGCGTTCCAGTTGATGATGACGATGCGCTCGTCAGCGGTGGCGCCCTTGGAGGTGACCTCCGCCGGCAGGTCGCCGCGGAGTACCTGCACCCGAAACGTCGCCGCCGCCGACACCTCCTTCCCCTTCTCCTCGCCGTCGCTCCCGCTCCCGCTCCCGCTCACGAGCTCGAAGACGCAGGCGTCGCCGACCCGCAGGCGGTTGTCGACGGCGAACTCCATCCACGACGTGTCGAACCTCTTCTGCTTCCGCTCGCCGCAGTACCCCACCGTCCACGACCTGCCGCCGCGGAGGAGGACGACGGCCGCGCGCTCCTTGGGGAGACGATGCTGGAAGCGAGCCGGGATGCACTGCAACAACACAAGGCATTGCTCATTGCTCATTTCTCGGCCTCACAAAGATCCATGTGCTTCCTATTCTTGTAGACGCAGAAGTAGATTCAGATGCATGTCCATGCCATTTTGATCATAAAAAAATCATCTATATTTCAAAGGAAAAAGTATAGATTACCCTGAACTATTCCCTTAATGTATAATAACCCCCAACTCCAAAACCAGAAATTTAACATCCTGAAATTTACAAACCGGATAGTTTACCCCTGACTTAGTTTTCAGCTGGTCTTGAACAGATAAAAACTGTACATAGCAGAAGTTTAGTTTAGGGTGTTAAATTTTTTGTTTTAGAGTTGAGGGGTATTCTATACTAAGCCAATAGTTCAGGGGCTAATCTATACTTTTTCCTATTTCAAAACAAGAAATCACCAAAGAAACATGAGCGGAAGTAGAGGAGAGATCATCAAAGAAATATGTGGGGTGCCAGCATGAAGGATTTCTGATCTCTGAACTTGTGTATCAGGTGCTGAACTGGCTGCATACCAGTGCCATTTTGATTATTAAAAAAACATCTTTTTAAAACCAAAAAAAACCATCAAACTAACATGAGCGGAAAGTAGAAGGGAAAAGAGAGATCAACACGTCCTGTAATTTGTGGGGTATACCAGCATGAAGGGCTTCTGAACTTGGGTCCTGTACATGACGATGGAGAAGAAGGGGTGTCCAGAGAGCGGGGTGGTCTCCGGATCTGAAGCCGGCGGTGGCAAGTCTGGATCCAAGTCACAGGGCTCTGTTTTTACTGGCCCCATTTTCATGGACGCGTGAACATGACCCCGCAGCTGCTTCGATGAACAGGAAGGGGTCTCCATCTGACAAGAACAGGGAAAGATCTTGGCGTTCAGGATATTCTTACAGCTCATGGTTTCCTACAGGGTAGAGAGATTTTCTGACATAAAAAGATCATGATTTATGTGTACACCAGAAATCAAGAAAAAATATGTGATTTGATATTTATATTATGTGATTTGAAGTACTTGATGAAGGCATTATAACTTGCAAGACTATGAAGTACTGGATGCAAGAACCGGTGGTTCCCTACAGAGATATTCTGACAAAAAAAAGAAAAGAAATTATGGTTTATGTGTGCACTAGAAAGACAGAAAAATTATGTAATTTGATATTTATATTCGAATGTAATAGAACAAAGGCTTTGCAGATTATCTTCACTCAGCTCTAATTTGTGCATTTGGGTAACTTTGGCCATCCGATCCGGCAGTGACTCCATGTGTTGCTACTTGCATTTTGATTTTTGAGCAGGGAACACCGAGGGTTTGCTACGCTACTTGCCCTCTTCAAGATGACCAGCCAAAAGAAAAGAGGAAAGAAACTGATTAGACAGACGACGTGGAAGATCGATGATGACATGTTCCTCCCAACTAGAGCTAGCGATTTTAGACATGATTTGTAAGAGGAAGACCAAGAAAATGGTAGATAAGCAGGCGGATCGCTGCTGAGAGAAGAGGAAACGAGCGAGCATGGTACCTGAGGAAGGATCCGCCGATTGCAGGTTGGATCCCTGAGAAAGAACAAACGCTGCTCCACTGCTCTGTTGCTCACTGCTGCTTCAGGTTGGCCGAGCGTCCATCCCACATCAGGCTGAGGCTGTGGTAAAAGCGACAGACCCACCAACCAACAGTCAGAGTATTTTTAATAGCAGAGGTAATTACTAGGTACTCCTGTAAGCAACCTCCGTATCATCCACCGAGGGCCTTGCCCCTCAATTCATCTGCCCCGTGACCCTTGCCCCTCAATTCGTTGCTCCTTCGTAATTTGCCATCGTGCCAACGAATTTCTTCGTAGTAATCCACGAAGGAAGACCGACTCGAACTTGCCGCTGCTTAGCTTGCGGTAGGGGTCGAATCCAACGGTGGTGGCGTAGAGCTTCTCTTAGGTGAAGGCAGGGCGGTAGCGGTGAGGAAATTGGATTTTTGCCCCAAAGTTGACGTGCCTTTGTATTTTTGCCTAAAGTTGACGTGCCGTTGTATTTTTGCCCTATGCGAACTATCTGGACATTTCTTTGAGCACAGGAGTTTTTTTACAAATACAGCAAACTCTATTGAAAACATTATCGTCTGAGGGGAGGGTGCCGGCGGGGAGAGCACCGTGGGCCATGGCAGCGGCGGGGAGGGCGGCGCCGCCCGCGGCAGCGGCTGGGAGAGCAGCGGAGCCTGTGGCAGAGAGGCCGGCGCCAGTAGCAGCGACGGGGAGGGCATCACCCACGGCAAGGACGGGGAGGGCGGCAGCACACGCGGTAGCGGCGGGGAGGAGGGCGGCCGGCGCCTGCCGCTGCGACGTGGAGACCATGGCTACGGCGGCGCCTCTCGGTTCCCCCTCACAGCCTTCTCGCCTCTATGTCATGAAACGGGGAGGAGGAGATGAAACGAACAGAGTTGCACGATAGAAGGAGAAATTGTATTTTTTTAGAAAACCCCATGTGGTCAAAGAAATGTGTAGATGGTTCACACAGGGCAAAAATACAAAGGCACACCAACTTTGGGCAAAAATACAAAGGCACGTCAACTCTGGGGCAAAAATCCAATTTCCTCGGTGGCGAGCGGTGGAGGCCGTGGCGGCAGAAGAAGTCCGTGATGCGGGAGGCCATGGAGGACGGTGATGGTGACGTAGAGGTAGAGCAGGAGTAGCACGAGGAGCGACGCGGTGGCGATGAGCGTGTTGGTGAGCACGCTGCTGCCACCGAGCTACATAGCTCGGTTGACCGAGCGGTTGGGTCGATCAAACCAGTCGATCAGACGAAAAATGCTCGGTTGAACTAGTTTGATCTAGCCCCTACGCAGCTTGGTTGACCAAGTCAGGTCATGAGAGGACATTTTCATCTCTTCACGGTGCTCACTGATGGAAAAGAAAAGGAAAACGAGGTTAATAGGGAGCAATGGCAAAACACGAAGGAATTCGTTGGCTTTGTGGCAAATTATGAAGGAGCAGCGAATTGAGGGCTACAGGGTCAACGAATTGAGGGGCAAAGGCAAAAAATTCCTTCTTTAAAGACACTTACAATACATAGGAACTAAAGACCATTTCTTAACCTGTCACATTATCTAGAACCACAAAACAAATATTAACCGCATTTCATTGTACTGCTTCCCTCATGAAATACTTCCTCCGTTCTAAAATAGTAGTCGTTTTAAATTTGTCCTAAGTTAAAGTTTTAAAACTTTATTTATAGAGAACTTTTTAACTATTTTGATTGAGAACATAAAAATCATATAGATAGATTCGTCTTGAAAAGAACTTTCATAATATTATAACTTTTAATGCATTATAAATATATTTTTAATAGTTTGTGTGGTCGAAGCTCTATTTTGAAGACCGTGTCACTGTCCAAAACGAATACTATTTCATAACGGGGGGAGTAGTAGTCATTTCAAACTTCTCCTAAGTTAAAGTTTTAAAACTTTATCTATATAGTACTTTTAAAATATTTAGGTTGAGAACATAAAAATCATATAGACAGATTCGTCTTGAAAAGAACTTTCGTAATATTATAATTTTAATGCAACATAAATAATTTTTTTAAAGCTTTTATGGTCAAAGTTGTACTTTATGGATCATGTCAATGTCCAAAATGGCTATTATTTCATAACGGAGAGAGTACCTTAAATAGTTCCTATTATTTAATGTATTTTTCTCCTCACCAATAAGTTTTTTACATGGATTAATGTTAGAGTAGTTTAAATGCAACTTTTCATCCTTTTATTGCATTGATATTGGTTAGACCAGTGGTTTCTTTTAAGTAACAATGAACCCCTTTTCTCTCTCTTCATCAACTAGCATGCCAAGCCATGTTGATACTGTCTGCGTTTTTAAAGTAACGATTGAAGAAACTGCATTGAAAGTATCCTGGGTAAACTATATAAATGTCTTTAAAATTAATATGTATTTATATGTAATATTTTGAAGGAACAATTGTGTTCTTGCCCTTGTTCTGGAGTCCAATTGTGATTTTACCCCTACTTTTCCCACTTTGTGATTTTGCCCTTGATTTTTAAAAACAAAGCTACAGTTTACCCTCGCTTAGTTAACAGTGTTATCTCGGGTGTAAAAAGACATATATGCCCTTACATTTTGCCCCTAATTTTATTAGTATTTTGTGATTTTACCCTGTTTCAACTCAAATATTGATGATTTGGAAATCGCCTTTTGACAACATTTTGGTATAAGTTATATTGAATTTGATGACATATGGAAGGATCACTAAATGCTCGGATGCCGAGATCTACACTATGGCCACCGACACACAGTACGCTAATGCCGCAGGCAGATATAAGGGATGCAGAGATGGATGTTTTGCTTGCCTGCCTGTCGAGGCCGCCCAGAGCCCTTGAATCCCTCGCCACGTGGACTATTTCATCCCTCGTTGGAATGCGCCAAAACGAGGACGCCAAGCCGCCGCCTAGGTTACAAACTGGCGCACGTTTCATATTGAGCCGATTAGATCAAAAACAATACAAGGGCATTTCAATCCTGTAGCATGGAGTCTATAATTTTTTTTAATTGATTAATCCGGCTAGCACTGACAGAGTATTAACATTAGGGGCAAACGACAACTTCGTTTCCAAAACTTGAGGGCAAATTCACAAAGTACGAAAATCAAGGGTAAAATAACAATTAGACTTATAACTGAGTTAACACCGTTAACTACTGTAAACGGAATGAGGGTAAACTGTAGCTTCATTCCTAAAAATTAAAGGTAAAATCACAAAGTGGCAAAAGTAAAGGTAAAATCACAATTGGACTCCAGAACAGGGGCAAGAACGCAATTGCCTATTTTGAATGCACCTTGTAATCTACTATGTACTGGCTCATAGTTAAAAGATACTCTCAATATGACTCTCTTTTCTACTTCTCTCCTTCGTATAAGTACAAAGATGAGTTGAAATTCATGTAGCTAGCATTGGAGATGCACTTAATACGAAAAACTTTAATTGGTTCACTTAAGACATGTCTAACGGGTTCTGAGTTGGGACATCACAGTACTGTAACGAATAAAACGTAAAAGAGGAAACGTATATAAATAGGAAAAGAATGTAAATAGTGGCTAGACCATTCTGACGCCATCGATGGCCTTATACACAAGATAGAGAGAGCAGTGATGTTTGGTACGAAGGTGCTAGCTCCTGGTTCTATTGTTAATCGGATTTTAAGTTGCATGCCTTTAATATGTTGGCGTGATACATCATATAAAGATCTTTTCCTCTGCTAATACCATGGAACTGCAGTGCCGTAATTTATTTCAGCTTAACAATACATCACCTTACAAAATATGCCCCCAAGTAATTGCCAATAATTTTGTACACGGGGATTAGGAAAATGCACATATCGCGTACGAAACCCCTATGGAGAAAAATACTTGCCAACAGTGCAGTATAATGCAGTGCACTGAAGAACGTGAACTTGGTTTCGATTAACGTATTTCAGCTTCCTCTACTTGTGGAGTCCAGGACAGCACACCCACGCTGGGGCTTTCAAAGATCAGAGATGCATTTACCGCTGATGAAATCAACCACTTCCGTAACCGCCTTGTCAAGTGCTGCTGTTACGGCGATCAGGTTTTGCAGAAACTCCTCTGCTGTCGGCTTCTCCCCATCAACAATATCAGTAACAGCTTTGACAAAGATTGTTGGTGTTGACAGCATGTCGGCAACATATGCCACTGCAGCTCCCTGAAAGGTAAAGAAGAAAACGGAAAACGAAAGGCGGTTTTAGGTTGACAAACTACAATTAATTGTTCGCAAGTGAAAAGGAAACAAGTCATTAGATAAAAAAGCAACACAATAGTTAAGTTGATTTCAGCCTACATAAGAAAGTATCAGCACAGTTAATTTCAACTTGAAGTCCAGCATCAACTAAAAAAATAGATCAGTAAACAGCAAAAATAAGCTTTCCAAATGTAGCTTAGTAAAGTTGTTCTAGAGCTCATGGAGAATTTCTTTCTTAGAAAGAAGTGTGGATTTGCAACCGTGTGTCCATCAGCTGAATGTTCTATACCTCCATATCCTTGATCGTAGCATCATTGTTCAGTATTGCTGACTCATCATGGGGAGACATATCCAAAGAATCACCAGTTGACAGCTTCCCAACCTGAGACAATGCAAACATGCTAAGATGCCCTGTTGGGTCTACAAGTGCTAGAGGTCATCCAACCAAAACCACAAATTCATTTCAGAAAAGACAAACCAAAA
>SPJY01034554.1:1621124-1649179 GCA_005191435.1 Raddia distichophylla | reverse complement strand
ATGCAAGCGATCAATTCAATATGCGAAAGTAAATGAGCGAGACGAGACGCAAACCGAGTTGTTTACCGAAGTTCGGTGTTCAACACATGAACACCTACGTCTCCGTTGAGGAAACTTCTCACACAGAGAAGTCGGGACTCTCTCGTCCCTAGCCCTCAATCCACTCGTGGTAGCTCCTCACCAACACATGGTATGCGAGCTCCAAACCTTCACACGGAAGCGAGCTCTCTCACACGCGGGAGCTCTCACACCCACCGGCACCGACACACGGCACCGACCACCGACACACGGTGGATTTCACCTCAACACATGAGGTACCCCCAACGCATGAAGGATTTGGCTCCGACACACGGACACCTTCGCACCACCGACACACGAAGGTGGCCGCCGACACACGGCGGACTTGTGGCTCCAACGGATGGAGAGGATGCACCCCTACACAAGGCGATGACCACCAACGGATGGTGGGTTTGCAGCACGGTTGATGTAGTTGTTCGGTTGATGAAGCTCGTGGCGTGACGACGATCTCTCCGGCGGCAAAGTCCCAAGAGCACAAGATCGGAGACCGTCTCTCACCACTACCCCTTCTCTTCCCCCATGAAGACTAGGTCAAGAACACCATGGGAGAAGAGGCAAAACCTGGGGATGGATGAGAGGAGGTAGGGGACACCTTCTTCTTCCTCTTCTTCTCTTCTCCTCCCTCTCATTCTCTCAAGCACATGGAACCCTAGGAGATGGGAACCATGGGAGGAGCTCTCTTGGTGGCTAGGACAAGGGGTGGCTGCTAATGGTGGCTCTCTCAAGTTTTTCCCGTGCTCTAAGCCCCTATTTATAGGCACAAGGCGAAACCCTAAAGATGGATGGCTCAGATTTGATCCCGAGTTTCAGATCTATCCATCGGACGCCGTCCAGTTCCCATCGGACGCCGTCCGATTAGATTTGGTACAAAATTTTGTACTTCGTCGGACGCCGTCCGGTTGGTTCATCGGACGCGTCCGATGAGGTGCTGGCACGCGCACAAAAAGTGCACGCCATGTGTTTGCTCGCGGGCGTAGCCGGCCTCGGACGCGTCTGATACCCCGATCGGACGCGTCCGACAGCAGTGTTCTGTGTATGTTTAACTCCATCGGACGCTGTCCGGTAACTATCGGACACCGTCCGACAGGGACAGTGCAATCCGGGCCGTCTAGGGACTTAGTCGTTTCGAGCTTCACTCACTGGGAATTTGGCGATGTCGGACCCCGTCCGAAGGGCGTCGGACGCCGTCCGACAGAGGGTGTGCATTCAGGACTTAGCCAAATTTTGGCTTGAGCTCATCGGACGCCGTCCGACAGTGGTCGGACACCGTCCGATGGGGCTGAAATTTTTGCCCCACTTGGATTTTGGCTCTACCGACTTCGCCCGACACCACACCTAGGGTTGTGGGCCTACCTTATCGACTTGTGAAATCGGTGGGCGGTTTAGATCACTTGGGCGGGAAGTTTCGCGCCTAAAACAAATATCTGGCTTGGGTTGCTTAGAGGCTACGAAACCCCGACAGCTGTCGCTCCCCCGAACTCTCTCGAAACTAGACAGGTACCCTAACTCCGGAACGTGCTCAGTGGGACCCTGCTGCTAGAGACTACATGATCTGCAGGCCTATACTGCTACACTCACACAAAGAAATAGAAGAACTATAAAAATAAGTGTCCTTAATCTTGTGAGGTAGTCGACGTGCTAATCTCGGTCATCAATTACCAAAACCAAATGACAAGCGGGGAGCTTGCACTTACACTGGTGTATCTTTTACATACTGCGGATGCACTAGGTGGTCTCTGAGCTCCTCTGACGTCCAGTCATCTTGACCAACAGAATTGAAGTCGCCATGGAGAACTACCACCTCCACAGAAACTGAAGACAGTGGACCAGATGTGACTATCATGTTTTTCTCGTTATATAAGGCTACCTTTAGAAGATTTCCATCAACTACTTCTATTTGCTCCCATATGTAATATGTCTTGCACACCTTATTCACAAATTGTAACCGATACTTTTTATGCACTTTCCTTTTTATTGGTGGCCTGAAATAATTGGATAACAGTTAGCAAGATGGTTTTTAGGAGTGCCCTATAATATGTGCCTATAAAAGTTGGTTAGTGTTTTTTATTCCTAGGCTCCTAATACATGTTTGATAACCTATAATATGAGCTGAGGAAAATTACTACTGCTAAATTCATAGTATGTGCCTAATAGCTCTGCATAACTAGGGGGAGGATTGAGTTAGTGAACGCACTCGTCATCTTCATCAACATGCTCTAGTGGCTGAATGAGAACACCTCTGTTCCGGTGTGCCTGGATGACTTGCTTTGCTATGGTGGTAATGTCAAGAGCACCCATCAAGTCTATCCAAAATGAGTCACTATGAATCTTTGTTTGTCTGTTATAAAGTGGCATGAGCTGATCAAGGAGGTTCCAACGCTTCCTCGGCTCCACATTAGGCCAATCCCAAACCAACTGCATTGGACGTACTATGTGATAGTCCGAAATCAAAACATTTGGAACACATTTTCACAAGCCAACTCAATGTTTCTATAGAATAAAAAATGTATATTGAAATGTAAAATTTAAGACAACCAGTTCATTCTAAAAATTGATAAAATATAGAAGCTGGTAATTATCCCCCTAAAATTTACTTATGAATGCCAAATGTACAAGTATAAAACAAAATAATTACTTGAACATTAACATGTAGATGGTAGGAGAAACAAAACAGTATTTTTAGCCAGAAAATTTTAACTACTATTTAAAGTCTAAAGACATTCAACATATGTGCACATTACATCATCCTATGGTTTTAATTTATGGATAATCTCACATTACAAAAAATCTAATTGTTGGAAAATACAATAAAAAAAATAGCATAAATAACCCATCAAACCCAACGTTGGTGAGAAAAAAATTAACCAACGACCATAAGTCATGGTGCCATAGCAATTAGCCTACCCGAAGGCTGGTCCATGAAGCAGTCACTCGTCAGCGCCGGATGGGTATCTCCAGCAGATTGGTGGTGCCTTCTAGGTGACAACCATGATTGCTGCTAAGAAAAATATATACCAACATACCAAAAGAAAGTGTAACCCACATTATATATTTTCAGTGTCCATCCACTAGTACAGCCATGTGATGCACACCATCTGATGGGCGCGGACGCGGAGTCCCGATCTTCTGATGAGAGACACAAAGATGATAACTCGGTAGGTGTCACGGATACCTAAACGATCCGGCTTCCAACCCCACAAAGGAACTGGAAATCCCGGCGATCGGTAAACCACCACAACGATTGTTATCGACCGAACCAGAGGCACGATCGACCTGTCCACGAAGGACGATTCCTGCAAGCAACCGAAGAACGAGCAAGAACACAAGATAAGCAATCTCAATTGCGAATATGTATTAAGGATAATGGGGTTCAGAAACTTGGTCCTGTTGGTCTAGCCGACACAAGAAGAATAAGGCGAAATCCCACACAACAGTGACGAAAATAACTAAACAAAACCCAACTAAGACGAAGCACGACATAGGACTTATATAGGGCAGCGGCCAAAGGAGGGGCGCCAAAACAGGTGCCCACACGTGCTCAACCCTAACTCTAGGGGTACACGGGCTTTGGGCCCAAAAATACGGCGACGCAGCGCCGGAAAGTTTCTGTCCGTCAGTTTGTTTTTGTGATTCCCATTGACTTGTATTGAGTTTGTGGGCGTGGTTCGATCCGTTACAAAGCTTATCTCATAAGCTTTTCGTAGAGTCTTTATTTGCCTCATTTGGATGTCGTATGTGATCTGGGCGTCCGTTTGAAGGTGTATTGGTCCTAGGAGTCCGAACCAGACCCGGCAGCGAGTTCGACGTCCTCTCGTCTTGGGCAACCGCGTCAATGATGTCCACATCATCCCCCTTTCTTGAATTCGAGTCGTCCTCCACTCCTTCTTATCTCCTGCATAAGGTTAGTAACAACAGAGGGCAAAGTAATAAAGAAAATTTTCAAATCATGGCATGGTTCTTTAGCTAACTCATCTTCTTCGCTATTTTTTGTAGCTAAAAGAACAGGACCTTTTAATTTAATTCCAGAATTTATCTCAAAAGTTTTCTTTTGTTTTGTTACACTTGGCCTATCATTGACACCATTTTTATTTTATGATTTACGACTTGCTTTTACTAACTCAGCCGGTGTCATACGTTATATCACAAATTTCTTCCCTTTAAACGCAAATTTGTATTCATTAGACCTACCATAATGAACAACATCTACATCATATATCTGAGGTCTGCCTAGCAATATAGAGCAAACATCCATGTGTGCAACATCACAAACTATGTAATCACGATAAGTACCAAGAGAGATGTGAATTCGAACAGTCTTAGTTACCTTGAGTTTACCGTAAGAATTGAACCATTCAATGCAGTATGGATGTGGATGTAGGTGTGTGGTCAAGCCAAGCTTCTCGATCATGTCAACGCTTGCAAAATTGTTGTAACTTCCTCCGTCGATGATGACGGGCACCGCATATTCGTTGACGACCATCTTGGTTTGGAATAGATTATGCTGCTGACTTTCTTGTGACATCTCTGGTTGTGCCGTCAATACACGGGTCACGACAAGTGCTAGATAAGCTTCCGTTGTCGAAGTATCAAACACCTCTCCTTCGACATCTTCGATACCTGCGGGGTTAGCGGCAACTAAAGTAAGATCATCCTCATGTTCACTAGCAGAAGAATACTCACCATCCTCTCGAATAATAAGAGCACGCTAACTAGGACAATCATGCTTGGTATGTCCAAATCCCTTGCAACGGAAACATTGAATGTTACGAGTACGGCCTGTGGATGCGACAGAAGAAGCTCTTTGGCGGGGCTTGCACCGCTGAATTCTTACCTACACTCGTAGCTCGTGTCGAAGGGGTAGAAGGAACAACGGGTGGAGACGCTTGATGAAGTGTTGACGATGGAACCTTTGCAGCGTCAAGGTTTGATTTGGTTGAACCACTGAAGTTTCCTCGCATCCTGAATTATCGTCCCTGTACTTCCCTTTCGGCTTTACAAGAAAGATGGAACAACCTTAACTTGGTTTTCGATGAAACAGTAAAGCATGAAAATTGTTGATTTACCAATAATTCCCAATCAAGGTAAGCGTCAGGATCATATCTACCACCATATGGAGATATTGTCAATTTAACCTTGACTAATGAATCATCATGTACCTCACGATTACCTTAACAATTTCTTGCCATACCTTGTCGGTTGTGCCGTAGTCTTCGATGGTCTTGATCATTGTTCACATCGAATCCATCATCAGCCTCGAAATCAGCAGCATACTCATTCTCAGCTTGTTCAACCTCATCAGCTCAAGAGCGACGGTCAGCAGGGGATGCAAGAGGCACCATGACGGCAGGGTGTGCAGGAGGTACACGGGCAGCAGGGGTAGGTGCTCTTCTTTCAATGTCTTCCATTCTCGTGATCAAATTGACAATCCTTCTCTCGAGCCGCTCCATCCCGTTGGCGTTTGCATTTGCCAGTTGAGCGACGCTATTAGCCATATCAGCCATGGCCTTTTGCCGCTCCTCCATGTACTTTGCGAAATCAGCGTTAAGCACGGACTTCCTCCTGACATGGTTAGTGGGAGCAACAAAAACACGCAATAATATATGTAAACTATATGCTACTGTTGTGTGTGGTTGTCAACAGCTCTCTCTCTAACCTATCCTTTGTTCTTACCAATTCTTACCGTGCAAGCAGTAGGTGCAATCGGCAACTGGTCGGTGATAACTTCAACCCACAGGGTGGTAAAGCGATGGCTAGGATCCGTCCCTGCTTGGTTAGTAGACGGTGGAGCTTGGACAGACTTATATATGTAGCAAAGGAGTAACAATTGTTCAAACAGCAATACAAAGTTGATTAATACCCCAAAGTAGTATAAGTGCTGGAACTAGCCTAGTCTTAGATGTAGGTCAAGCTGAAATATTGGGATAGCACAAACAGAATGGCACAAAGGGCTAAGATCAGACTAAGCACACTGTAATTGAACACAGAGAATTCCCTTGCCAACTACTCCTCTCTTTTTTTTTAATTTATGCGCGGCTCTTTTCTGTGCGCTGCCTCTTTCTTTCAAATTTTTTTTATATGATTTTTCTGATATTTTTTTCAGCCTCAGCAACACAGAAATATGGATACAGAGGTGTTTCCCCCTCAATTTTGTGGTTGGAGGTGGCCGATATAATTTCTGGAGCGTGCTTTGAAAAGCGTGCAGGAACTTCGGGGCCGGATAGGTGGTTTTCCTGATGGATTTTCGGGATTCTAAATTGACCAAAACATACGTAGTGAGTTTTGGTTGGATGTATCTCGTTGAGATCTTTCCAACGAGTGGTCGTGGACCCAAATCGGAGTTCGTATGAGAAAGTTATGTCTGTTTTTTAAAGGGTTTTCGGATCAGGGTTCCTGGATAGCCTGTTTTGCCGTTTTTCTGCGTTTCAGCGACGAGCAGTGGGTATGCGGTGGCTGAATTGGAGGGCTAGCGATGCAGGGCGATTGGCACAAGGCGGTTTGTGACCTATCTATGGTTTGCGATGGCGGGACAGCAACACAAGGCGGCTAGCGGGGCAAACCGAGTAGGACTCGATTTGGATTAAAGACAGCTAAACCGATCTAGACTCGACTAACCAGCAACACGACGAACTGTGGGTACAAACTCAACTACGTATACAGTAAGAACAATTGCAAAGGCTAAACGTGGCTCGGAAAAATAGTAGATGCAAAACTTTTATGGGTGTGGCAATTTTCTAGCCTCTAGGAACAAAACCGATCTACTAAACAGAAAACGGCAATTTTCTCAACAGGCAACGGATGCTCTGATACGACTTGATGGGCACGGACACGGGTCCCGATCTTCTGGTGAGAGACAAAGATGATAACTCGGTAGGTGTCACAGAGACCTAAACGATCCGGCTTCCAACCCCGCAAATAAACTGAAAATCCCGGCGATCGCTAGACCACCACGGCGATTGTTATCGACCGAACCAGAGGCACGATTGACCTGTCCACGAAGGACGATTACTACAAGCAACCGAAGAACGAGCAAGAACACAAGATAAGCAATCTCAATTGCGAATATGTATTAAGGATAATGGGGTTTAGAAACTTGGTTCTGTTGGTCTAGCCGACACAAGAAGAACAAGGCGAAATCTCACACGACAGTGACGAAATCAACTAAACAAAACCCAACTAAGACAAAGCACGGCATAGGACTTATATAGGGCAGCGGCCATAGGAGGGGTGCCCAAACAGGTGCCCACACGTGCTCAACCCTAACTCTAGGGGTGCACGGGCTTTGGACCCAATGGAAAGCCGAATATTCGGGCAAGATCTTGTCTGTCAGTTTGTTTTTGCGATTCCCGTTGACTTGGATTGAATTTGAGGGCGTAGTTGGATCCGTTAGAAAGCTTATCTCGTAAGCTTTCCGTAGAGTCGTTATTTACCTCATTTGGACGTCGTATATGATCTGGGCGTCCGTTTGAAGGTGTACAGAAACTGAGAGTCCAAATCGAAGCAGGCAGCGAGTTCAACGTCCTCTCGTCTTCGGCAACCGCGTCAATGATGTCCTCATCACCATCTCCCAAGAACTAAATAGAAGTTCAGAATAAGGGTGATATGGTCTTCTGTAGGTGCGTTTTGGTTGTTGTGCAAAAACATATAACGATAATCTATCCAGAGATGAACTGAGCAATGCACAATTCATTGTTTGTACATAATGTTGTTGATATTGCCCAGCTATGTTGCTCGAATTGTATGCTGAAATAGGCGGTTGTTCATGAACTGGGTTAATGCCTGAAAATATGCATTTAACATGATGAGCTGCATCAATCGAAAGTGGGAGCATATAAAATTAGGGATCCAAGGATTGACCATTTCCGATGTTCTGAGCAAATCCAGAGTTAGGTATTGGCCCATTTCGTTCTTGACCACAGCCAATGTGGTCTTGCTCTGTGAAAATATCTGATCGATTTTTACATAGATACAAATCAGAGATAAGATTTTTTCAAAAAAAAAAGGCATTGATCAGTAGTGAGTTGTAATTTGGACGGTTTGCATCGACCGTGCAAACCTTACATTTTATGAACACATTGTAAAGCATGAAAACTTATGTGCTTTGCAAACCACCATACTAAAACTCGTTGTTAAATCCATAGGCATATTTGATTTTAGGTTCGGGTCTGATTCCAGGTACCTCAATGATATCGATACCCAAAACATTCTAGGTTCCTCCATGATACACAACGATAGCTTGTACTTGGTAGAAGAAGCAACGCTGTACCCCGTAGGTGGGCTAGGCAAAAAGCTCACAGCTCGCAACTTAGTTTGGAGGTGGAAACAGGCTTGAGCCAAGCCTATTTCCCAGGCTATTTTTTTTCAACTAGCTAGCTCAGCTCGGCTTGCTAGTGGCTCGTGGGTTAAGGACAATGCAATATTAATTGGCTATTATCATGATTAGATATTTGGATAGAATAGTCATTTAGTTGGCATGTTGTGAGTGTAAAAGTCTACCACACACTTGGTGAATCTTGATATTTGAGGGTGATACCAATTTAGGGGTGCGAAAAGGTGGCCCTAGGGTTGGCCCTTGACCTTCCCTAGATCATTTATTTGTACAGAACGTTTCACATTTTCAATTTGCTATAAAAAAAATGAACTAGGGAG
Source organism: Raddia distichophylla (assembly GCA_005191435.1). Lineage (NCBI taxonomy): Eukaryota > Viridiplantae > Streptophyta > Magnoliopsida > Poales > Poaceae > Raddia > Raddia distichophylla. Next base: position 1,640,455 of record SPJY01034554.1, on the reverse strand, counting down.
GGTCAAGGGTCTATCCTAGGGGCACCTTTTTGTAACCCTATACCAATTGTTGGGCAGGCTTGGCAAACCAATGAGCTAGCTCACGATCCAAAATTTGAGCCTACTAGAGTAATTGAGCTTGGTTCGGTTCGTTCCTCATTGAGCTCATTCCTTCCACTAATAGACTAGTTCCCCTAGCCTGCAAAAATTTAATACCTCCTCACTAAGCTTGAAGGAACAAATGGACTGAGGTTCTATTTACAGAAGAGAGGTGTCTACAAGAGCTGTAGCTTTCTGCTGAGTTTGAATTAGGCGAAATATTAATTAATTTTCTAGAGCCATATCTATTGCCTTTTGTCCTTCAGTCACCGACCATGTTTGGGGTATGAGTATGAGTTTGTACCTGTTAGTAGTTTTGGGTTTGGGTGTAGGTTTGAGTTTCGAGTTCGGTTATAGCGAGTATGACATAGCTACGCGATTGCGATCCCTAGATAGGCTAGATGGGACTAAAGTGAAGAGAAAACGAGGGGAGTTGGGTTGGACCTAGAGTCCCAATTGTGAGAGTAGGCCAAGATGGACTTGGCCTAGAAAAGATTTGAATTGATTTTGAGTTAAATTTTGAATTTCAAATTTTAATTTTGATTTAACCACAAATTGAAATTATAATATTTGGAAATTTGATATTAGGAGCATGTTATAGAAATTTGATTTGGGATCGAACTTTTATCTTCCAAGATGTATTTCAAATTAAATTTTGAAAATATCCAAAAGGGTGTTACAATATTTATTTGAAAGAAGTAAAACATTGCAGTAACAAGTTATTATTCTCGTAACATTAATTATGGATACCAAGGGTAGAAATATACATATATTAGGGCTTAAATTAAGTCGCTCCAAACAGGGCACGCTCTCGATCCTAAGATCATGTCTGATATTGGAAAATTACAACGAAAAAACATTAATGACAAATGTGGTATTCCCTCCATTTATTTATTTTTAAAAGGCTTGGTTTGATTTGAAACACTCTTCTAAACTACCCGTGATTATCCTTATTCTATATTAGTCATGGTAATAAAATTATAAATCATTGAAAAGTACTTTCAAAATACGAATCCAACTGTTCCATTTTTTTTATTAAAAAGCTTATATATTATTAGAAAAATTATTGGTCAAAACGTACAAAGTTTAAATCTTGAAATGTGTGAGCGCTTTATAATAAAGAAGAGGAAAAGCAAACATGATTGTCAATCAGGTAGTAAGGGATCATACCAAATTGGCGTGGAAGAGGTTGGGCCATTAAGTTGTCTCTTATCATTAGCAAATTTGCACTTTGAGAAGATTGACCATCCACATCAGCAAGTAAATACGGTTGTTGCTGAATAAAATAATAAACAGATGCCATGATAGTCAGTGTAACCTACATTATGGATTTGAACTAAAATAAACAATTACGCTCTATGATCCTAATTCTATCTACATTTAATCAAGAGGAAATTGTACCATTAGTCCCTAAACTTGTCCCACCTCTGCACATAAATCCGTAAGTATCAAAATTGTTTATTTAGATACCCGAACTTGTGAAACGTTGCAATTTTTAGGTTGTTTTGGTGACGTGGACTACCATGTCATCACATGGGACCAATAGAAGGCCTCGTCGCATGTCCACATGGCAAAAAAAAATGAAAATCATAGAAATTAATAAAAATGACAAAAAACTATACAATCATTAAAAATTCATAAAAAATAAAATCAAGAAAATTGGAAACAAATCATTAGAAATCACAAAATCACAAACAAATTTAGGAAAATCAAAAAACAATTCAAAAATAATTAAAAATCAGAAGAAAAAAGACAAACAAATTAGGAAAATTCATTAAAAAGGTAAAAAAATTGGGAAACATAAAATCACAAAATATATAAAAAAGAAAATTATAAAATCATAAATAATAGAAAAAAAAAAAAGAAAAGGTGGAAGGTAGTCATGGCCCGGAGCCTCCAGCCCAGCTACATAGCTCGCCGTCGCTCTACCCAGTAAGAAAAATTGTAAAATCATTTTTTATGATTTCTAATGATTTTTCAATTTTCTTGTTTTTTAAAAAAATTATGACTATTTCTTATTTTTGGAATTGTTTTGTCATTCTTTTGAATTTTTATGTTTTTAATTTTTTTACCGTGTGGACATGTGACATGGCCTTCTATTGGTCCCACATGCGATGACGTGGTAGTTCAACTCCACGTTACTGAAACAACCTAGAAAACCACCCCATGGACCTAATTGCAACGGTTTTGCAAGTTCAGGTACCTAAATAAACGGTTTTGATACTTACGAATTTATGTGCACAGGTGGGACAAGTTTAGGGGCCAATGATGCAATTTTCTCTTTAATCAAATAATGCTACATCGAAAGTTTGAAGCAAACCTTTAAGTTGGGTTCCTCTTGGTTTTCAAATATGTTTTTTTAGATAATGGAAGAAATTTCTGGCCTCTACATCAACCAAGGATGCATACGGCCAATACAAACTTATTACAAAATGTCATAAAAATGGCGAAGAGAGCCTCTAAAAAATTGAAAGAAAATAAAGTGGCAACCGGTGGAATCATGTCCCAAATAGCGGCCAAAAGAAATTCGGTGATACTCGGGCTACCTAAAACACACATTAGCTTTTCCTTCAATGGCAGCAAAAATATATGTCATTTAAGCTCAACTTCTTTTAGCAGATAAACATCTTATTCAATGGTTTGAGATGAACTTTACCCTTTCTTTTTATATCTCATTTTTTAAATGATCCACTATGTTTGCTGACATAATAAGCCTTTTAAGTGAGGTTATTGTAGTTGTATGCGCAAAAAACGTAGAATTATTTCAGTAGAGAAATGAACGGCACACTTGCATTGTTAATTGGTTGTGGCGGATGTTGTGGATATGCTCCAGGTGTGTCATTCACAATGTTCGCTGGTAGAGATGATTGTTCTAGGACTTGATTATTTCCTGGGGAAAAACAAAACAATAATATCCGCATCATTTGAAAAAGAGAGGGTATATATGAAACAAGGGATTCAACGCTTCACAGTTTCCCACTTTCTGAGTAGAAGTAGGCGAGTATTGTGTGTTACATGATGGACCATTTTGTTCTTGTCCTGTGAAAATATCAACATTGGTAATGCTACCAAACCTTTCCACGTTAAATAAAGTTACAACCAAGTATATCAAAATATTTATTTTAACAAATGTTAACCAACACATTTGTGTTGTTATTCTTGTCTGAAAAATGTCTAGACACTTTACTTGATAAAGGAGTTGGAAAATGATATATTACTTTTCTTGAGAAATTAAGGACTCCCTTCTAAATATCATCTAAATTCTGAAGAAAATAAGTAAGTATTAAAATTTTGAGAGAGGATAAGAAGTTACTTTGTTCATTTAGCTCCTTTTTTGGATGATCCCGCACTAGGAAATGATTCGACAATCCTTCTAAAACGCGTTCTTGTGGATGTGACAGTAGCACCACGCCAAGTCTAAACTTCTTGTTGCGGGAATTATCCACGATTGTGACACCATTGTGACGGCAATTCCCACCAACCAAATAAAATATACAGTTACTGACTATGGATTCTTTTCCATGATTCCTATCTCCTGTTGCTGAATTTCCTTGTCGTGGCCTCACTATGCTTTCCTCGAAGTCCTCTTTGGACCAGTTGCATAGATTATTATTTTTGTTGAACTCTCCTTTAATGATAACCATCATAACCCCTGCAGAAGCAAGCGGATGATCAGGCGCAATTGGATTACCACCATCATAGAGAACCACATTTACATAATCCCCGTCGTTAGTCCTTATGTGTTTCCCTGTTTGAACACTCTCGTTCACTTCACTAGTGATTCTTAGGTGGAATCGTGGTTGCTGCATTTGATTTGATTTTGATCTGCGTAAGAAGAGAAGTATAAGTCACCAAAGTTACAAAACAAAGAACACAAAAAGCGGGACCTGCACTGTCATAGTGTTACTTGATTAGAGTTTATCATACTCATTAATTTAATATCGTGTGAAATGTGTACTGAACATTTGAGCTTGTAACAGAGAGAGAGAGAGAGAGAGAGAGAGCGTATAATTTCAGTGCACCTCTCCCTACATTGGATTATATGTAACAACAGCTCTAAAATAACTCATTCATGGCATTTGTAAAAAATGATGACGACATATAACACCTTGGAGCAAGAGATATATCACCACTTGAGAAATTTGGTTGCCCCAACTGTCTGTGTGGTCTGATGTGAATTTCATTCAGCTTCTTCAATTGTTTTTCAATTCCACTATTCATCTCCTTGTGCTCTTTCAGCATCCTTCTGATCTCTTTCATCTCTACCATCTGCTCTTCCAGCATCCGCATGATCCATCTGGTTTCTTTAACCTGAGAGACAGGTCATAATTGCTAATCAAATGGGCTGAAAATTTGAATTCTAACACCCTAAACTATTTGAATTTAGAGAAGTTGAGTAAAGAAAAGTTAGTGTGCCAGTCATACAGGAGGTAGATTTCTAAACAGAGCCAATAGCCTACCAAATGCATGTTTAATCCCTACACACACGCGCGCACCCACGCACTATGAGAGAATCATTGCAAAATTCAGAGCTTTACCTATGAAGAAGCAGAGGTAATCAGGTAACCCATATGCCTTATTTTGTAGCTTTTGCTTCGAGAAACAGGGAAACAGTTATAAAAAGTATGACATACAAAATAGCTATGAACAAAAATAAGTTTTTACCCGTTCCAGCCTGAGAATGAAAACTAGTATTTGGAGAGTGCACAAATTAAAAGTATATATTCTTGACAATGAGAAATTCCCTAAATTGAAGTGGACCTGGTGCTGATTTTTTTTAGATAAAGAACCTGGTGCTGATTAGTGATTAGACGTTCCAACCTGAACTATGGTGAACTTAACAATTTGATTGGTACCATTAATTTATTTCCAACTGCTCTAATAGTAGGGTATACAGATCTGCCCGGAACAAAGTACACCAGGTTAAGATTAAAAGAAGAGGTGAAAGTACTTGAGATTCTCTGATTGCTTCAATAGCCTTCATTATATCGCGGAGATCTGGAGACCCTGCAGGTGCAGAGTCCTCAGTAGACATGCCGTCATCACCACTTGAGCTGCTACCAAGTCAGTGAAGATCCAAGTTAGTGAAGATCTGGAAGAGCTCGTCGCTGTGAAAAGATAGATAGCAGGAAGGAGACCCGGAGGAGCTCACCTTGCAGAGTCGCCCTCGGCCTCGCGCTGGCGCCCAGGCCTCTGCTTCTGCCTCCTCTTCCGCGACTTGGCCATCCTTGCGGCCGACACTCGCGCTGTCGCCGCTCCTCCTCTTCTCGCCGTTCAGCCGGCCAGTAGGCCAAGTGCTCTACTACTGTTCCATTCCCCGCTGTTTCGTCACCCCGTGCTGGTCAAATAACAGCTGTATACGGAGATACTTTTCAGAACGAATAGAAGTTACAGTAACGGGTGCTAAGGGATACCGCGTCAGTAAGAAGAGATACCGCGTTGCGAACCATCGGTAAAAGTGGTGTACGTATGCGAGTAGTAGTTTTTTTTTAATGCAATTGATCAAAGAGAAGAGGAGTACAAAAATTAGTTTGCAGGGTTTGTTTTATCCCCTGACACAAATTAGGAGGTTTAGCACAGCAGTAGTCTATTATAAAGGGAGCTTCGGCGGCCACCCATAGCCGCAGGTCATCGAAGAGTTGCTGGAAGAAGACTGGGTGCGCACAACTCTTTAACCGAAAAAGACGGTTGTTCCGCTCTAGCCAGAGGTGCCAGATTGTCGTGACGATGACTGGGAGAAATTCTTGAGGTGAATCCGAGCTGCAGACGGCGTCGCTCCACCATGAAGTGAAGTGGCGGCAGTGAAACCAATTTGTGGAGTCAAGACGTGGGGTGTGCAGAGCGGAGGCCAGTCGCGTTCAGACGGAAGAGTTGAAGTCGCACGGAAGGAAAAGGTGTTCAAGCTTTTCTAGGTTCCGCTTGCAGAGTGGATAGAAATAGGCGTTCAGCAGGTGGCTTCTCATGAGGGCGTCGACGGTCCAAACCCTACTGTGTAGTAGTAACCAGAGGAAAAACTTGCACTTGGAGAGGGCCCAACATCTCCAGACTTGGTGAAGCAGTGGGATTGGTTCTCGCCCAGCGAACTAAAGTTTGTAGGCTGAGCTTACCGAGAAGGATCCATCCCATGAGAAACACCATGTGATTTGATTCGCTTCTCCTGCTATTAGGGTGACTTGCGAGAGGTGCTGCAGGATTTGAATGAGCCATGGTACCAAGGTTGGGCTCATGTTGCGCCTGAGGTCTACAATCCATGAGTTGTTTGCCGGGGCGTTCTTTACTGACTTTCCTTTTCCGGAGGAGGCGACATAGAGCTGTGGAGCAATTCCAATAGCCTACCAAATGCATGTTTAATCCCTACACACACGCGCGCACCCACGCACTATGAGAGAATCATTGCAAAATTAAGAGCTCTACCTATAAAGAAGCAGAGGTAATCAGGTAACCCATATGCCTTATTTTGTAGCTTTTGCTTCGAGAAACAGGGAAACAGTTATAAAAAGTATGACATACAAAACAGCTATGAACAAAAATAAGTTTTTACCCGTTCCAGCCTGAGAATGAAAACTAGTATTTGGAGAGTGCACAAATAAAAAGTATATATTCTTGAAAATGAGAAATTCCCTATATTGAAGTGGACCTGGTGCTGATTTTTTTAGATAAAGAACCTGGCGCTGATTTTGTTTAGATAAAGAACCTGGTGCTGATTAGTGATTAGACGTTCCAACCTGAACTATGGTGAACTTAGCAATTTGATTGGTACCATTAATTTATTTCCAACTGCTCTAATAACAGGGTATACAGATCTGCCCGGAACAAAGTACACCGGTTAACATTAAAAGAAGAGGTGAAAGTAAGTAAGTACCCCTATGACTTGAGATTCTCTGATTGCTTCAATACCCTCCATTATATCGCGGAGATCTGGAGACCCTGCTGGTGCAGGGTCCTCAGTAGACATGCCGTCATCACCACTTGAGCTGCTACCAAGTCAGTGAAGATCCAAGTTAGTGAAGATCTGGAAGAACTCGTCGCTGTGAAAAGATAGATAGCAGGAAGGAGACCCGGAGGAGGAGGAGCTTGCAGAGTCGCCCGAGGCTTCGCGCTGGCGCCCAGGACTCTGCTTCTGCCTCCTCTTCCGCGACTTGGCCATCCTTGCAGCCGACACTCGCGCTGTCGCCGCTCCTCCTCTTCTTAAGGTCTCGCCGTTCAGCCGGCCAGTAGGCCAAGTGCTCTACTTCCCCGCTGTTTCGTCACCGGCAACGCCTGCGTGCATGGCCCGCTGCCTGCGTGTGCGGTGTCTGGCCGGGTTTGAATTTTTGGCGCGGTGGCCCGAGCAGGTTGATGCAGGGCGTGACAGCGAGCCACATGGGATGCTCCGCGTTACAGTTAAGAAGAGATGCCGCGTTGCGAACCATCGGTAAAAGTGGTGTACGATATGCGAGTAGTAGTTTTTTTTTAATGCAATTGATCAAAGAGAAGAGAAGTACAAAAATTAGTTTGCAGGGTTTGTTTTATCCCTCGGACACAAATTAGGAGGTTTAGCACAGCAGTAGTCTATTACAAAGGGAGCTCCGGCGGCCACCCATAGCCGCAAATCATCGAAGAGTTGCTGGAAGAAGACTGGGCGTGCACAACTCTTTAACGAAAAAGACGGTTGTTCCGCTCTAGCCAGAGGTGCCAGATTGTCGCGACGATGACTGGGAGAAATTCTCGAGGTGAATCCAGGCTACAGGCGGCGTCGCTCCACCATGAAGTGAAGTGGTGGCAGTTGGAACAATTTGCGGGGTCAAGACGTGGGGTGTGCAGAGCGAAGGCCAGTCGCGTTCAGACGGAGGAGTTGAAGTCGCACGGAAGGAAAAGGTGTTCAAGCGTTTCTAGATTCCGCTTGCAGAGTGGATAGAAGTAGGCGTTCAGCAGGTGGCTTCTCATGAGGGCGCCGATGGTCCAAACCCTACTGTGTAGTAGTAACCAGAGGAAAAACTTGTACTTGGAGAGGACCCAACATCTCCAGACTCGGTGAAGCAGTGGGATCGGTTCTCGCCCAGTGAACTAAAGTTTGTAGGCCGAGCTTACCGAGAAGGATCCATCCCATGAGAAACACCTTGTGATTTGATCCACTTCTCCTGCTGTTAGGGTGACTTGCGAGAGGTGCTACAGGATTTGAATGAGCCCTGGTACCCAGGTTGGGCTCATGTTGCGCCTGAGGTCTACAATCCATGAGTTGTTTGCTAGGGCGTTCTTTACTGACTTTCCTTTTCCGGAGGAGGCGACATAGAGCTGTGGAGCTATTTCTTTTGGGGACTGGCCGACTACCCAGTGATCCTCTCAAAAGAGAACTGAAGCGCCATCGCGAATAACTGGAGCTCCGGCGGCCACCCATAGCCGCAGGTCATCGAAGAGTTGCTGGAAGAAGATCGGACGTGCATGAGTACTATTTCTTGTTTATAGAGCAACCGGTACTAGTTGTATACTCCCTCTTTTCCATTATATGAGACTTATTCTGATTTTAAAAAGTCAAACTTTATAAATTTGATCAACAATTAGTCAAATTATATGTGTCTTTACTCTTTAATGGAATATTATAACAATCAATTTTGACCAACAAGTTTGCATTTCAAATTGCTTTGTATATAATGTAATATTATAACAATCAAGAATTTATAATTAAGAGGAATTAGTGTTGTCTCCAAGGACTTTTTCCATGTCAAAATACGCCTTATATAATCCACGGACTCCTGCACACAACTCGATACGTATAAACCACAGACTATTGCCCTTGCCCATATATACATATATGTAGAGACCACTGACTCTTGACTCGATGCGTATAGACCACTGACTCTTGACTCGATAGTATAGACCACTGACTCTTGACTCGATACGTATAAACCACGAACTCTTGCCCACAACTCGATACATATAAACCACAAAATCTTGCTCATATATACATATACATGGGATTAATTTTTATTCTCCTATTATAAATCTTCCTAATTTTTTCTAATTCTTCCTAAGCTATAACTAACATACTAGCACTCGTAGAGACCATGGACTCTTGCCTATATATACCTGGGATTAATTTTTATTCTCCTATTATAAATCTTCCTAATAAGAAATGTTGTACACCTGTTTCATGAAAATGAGCCACGTTAATATCAACCGAATGAGACAACCAATGCAATAAGAAATATACTTCTACACCTGCTCCATATAAATATAGACAAATAGAAAAAATTGCACGCATCCTAGATGTTATTTTTTCTACAAATTTTTGGTATCAGCATTGCTCCAACATGCTTTGCACGTGCACACTTGCTAGTATAATGTAAAGGAGTGAGTACTCATTTAAGCTGCCGTCTATGATAACAAACAAATCCCGTTTATTTACTTTAGGCAGCTCTAAATTCACAGTTGTTTCAATCAGTACTAGAAAAGCTTTTACACAGTTATACCAATATCGTAGTTATTATAGGTTTATAGGCACCACCAGCCCGGCTTGTCAACACTTGCGGCTCGAAAGCAAAGGCCCGGAAGTGGTAGGGAAGTAGATGTGAAGTCTGGGCGAAGTGGAGTGGAAGTCTGAGGGAGAACCCTGAGAGAAGCAGAGCCTTTCATCAGAGAATGAGCAAAGCCTACTGCCATGCTCCCTGTGAGTCTCTTGCAAATAAGTATGGTTCTGCAGGAGTCTAATTACGGTTCTGCAAGTGATGTGAGGAGGGCTTTGAGGTACCCCCATGTACCGACCGGGCAGCTCTTCCTCGAACTCAGCTCAACGTTGCAACTAAGCCCATGTGTTGTTTGCAAGGTGTAACTGAATGATGCTATGTTTCAAACGGCTCATTACCTCCACAGATGTCATGTTACTCAATATATATAGGAGGCAAAATTGAGATACTTTCTACACATCATGGTACCATCTCCAACACCAACGTACACTCCTGAAAAAGTGAGCCTTTCTACTGTCTGATTCGAGTGATCAAAATCAAATGGCAGAAGCATGGGACATTCTGGGGAAGGCGGCAAATGTCGCACAGCTCTATGGGCTGGACGCTACCATGCTCATAGCTGTAATCCTGACATGGCTGTTCCCTCACAACCACAAGCAATGCCTGAAGCTTCAGGGGCGTGTGCAGTTGCTCCGTCACTTGCTGCAGCTGCCCACTGTGATTCAGCACTTGGAGTTGGAGATCAACAAATTGGTTAGTAAGACAATCGAGGACGCCGATGCCCTCGTCAAGTCCTACAATGAGAGCACAATTTGGTCCCGCTTGAGCAAGGGGAGGAGCATCGCCGTCCAGCTCCGCGACATGCGGAACGTCGTCGATTCCCACTGTGGTATGATCATCGTCGTCAATGCCTCTCTCGTGATCATGCAGCCAAATCCTTGCGGACTAGAAGTCTAGATGTCAGGTATGCTGATTTGGTGTTATAATCCAAGATTATGGCCGTGCACACATTGATTCCAGTGATCTGATGACATGTTTTGTCTCGCAAACCAAGCAGGATTCAGGTGAACGATGATGGGCCTGCTCGGGGCGTGCTGTCAGCGTGAATCTTCCGTGGGTACTGATCCTGACATTCGCTGCATGACACGATTCTTGGTTCTGGTCCCCAACTGAGGATTATGAGGATTGATTTGCTTTAGATTTTATACGATCTTTCTGTGTGTTGCCTTGGTACAATAAAGAGTACCTCTGCTAGGAGATCGTATGTATTAGGATTGGTGAGAGAGAAAACAACCAACTGTGGCCTCTCGACAATCGAAGCTGTTGATCGTACGGGCATACGGGCTTTTCTACTCAAATTGCGGGCGCTTTATTCTTTTCAGCGTTTCATATCGTTGCGGATTACTGTAGTAAACTTTATTATTTTTTATAGTCTATATGTTGTGATAATTTGTAAAAGTAGTTCTCTCAAAGATCCTAAAACTATTTTTAAAATTTTTTTTATAATCTTTAGACTTCTTTTCAAGGGCTTTCATATTTGCTATGGTAATACGCCAGCACAACTATACGCTGACAAGAACAAGGCCACCTGCCACGTAATTAGGCTATGATGTGGGCTACGCTTACTCAAAAAATAAAAATACCAAAGTAGTTCACGACTAGGATTTCCTGCCTATCTTTATCTATCTTCGGGTGCCAACACTTATGTTAGAGTTTGCGTCCAATATATGCCTAAAAAGGCGGGTTATAATTGGATTCTATATTATATGGAGTAATAGACAGGTTAGAGTTGTAGTCGGACTCTTAGACCGATCTACTATATAAAGAGAAGGCAATCTTGGTACAACCCATATAATGGCAAAACAATAGAAGCATAGACTTGTAAGAGGATCGTGGCCTGATTGTAGTCATAACCCGAGTAGCCGATATGTCATGAAATTATTAATTAGAGAGGAACATCCATAATCATGCCCCATAAATATATGTAGCCAGTGTGGTCGAAGCAGGAGGCAACGACGACCTTGATGCTCATAATCATCACCTTTTACCTTATCCATTCATATTCCTAACTTAGCAAAACACTGCTTTCTATATAAAATTCCATTTCATCATATTCATTCATTGCACTGTTATTATTCTCTTGGTATTATTTCTTTTGTGTGATCCATTGGACTTGGGATAGGCAGACGTGTGCTACCATGAAATGAGATTTGTGGGATTTTTTGGAAAATGGAGGTTAATTAGGGTAGAAACTGTAGGAGCCCATCTCGGATCGAGTCCCTGCTGTGCCTTTACCTGTTCAAGTCCCTGGATCACGTAGCTTAAACGCACAGACATACAGTTTTGGACCACAACCATAAATGCATAAAAACAATATTAATAAAACCTCGCCAACAAGGCGTTATTGCAATAGCTTCGGCACAATGGCCGTACAGAACACAACGGAAGTCTTTAAAGTACATCAATAAAACAAGAAGAAAATAAACAGCGACGTCGGTAGTAGTCGACCCCAGTCCACAAGCACACTGTAGAAGACAGCGCCTAGATAGCTAATACTCGTCATCTTGGATCTGGCAGTGAATCCATCGCCCTCGTAGTACTCATCTTATGGATACTCCTCTGAAGGGCAAACACCTGCTCGTTGGAATGAGCAGCCCCGCATGAAAGGCGGAGGTGAGTACGCGAATACTCAACAAGCAAGGCTGACTATATGCAACTAAGGGTTCAACGAAGTGTTTAGGGTTATTTTGGATAAAGCCAGTTTTTATACGAGTTTCTCCTGGAGTTCTGAAATATGAGGAAAACGCATGATTAAAACAAATAGTTTCATAATCATTTTTCACCTCTGGCTGCGGCCAGTTCTTTCCAAGTGGCTAGATCATGGTTCGCCGCCATAAACCTAAACCCTCATCGCTTACGGCTCCCTGCCGTAAGGAGAACAAAAACAAACTTTCATTTGAAGCAATGTTTTGAAGACAAGGGTAGAGCCGCTGCTGCTTTTCGTTGGTTCGGCTTAGAGAAATTTTATGGTACACATAATTGAATAAGGACCGTTCATTTGTCTCGATCTAACGCTGCTTAAGTGGACTAGAGGAGTACTAGAGTGGCCGGCTAATCCATGTACTTTTCTTAATGTCCTAATTTATCTAGTCAAGTGCGCGTGAAGTCTGTGTGAGGTTGAGGGGAAGTGAGGAGGGAGTAACAGCGACAAGCAGGCCTTTCATAGAGGACCACCCATCAAGGCTACTTACACCGCACGTATCTGAACTTGTCACTCCATTCGACTTACGTTCCGAATCTCTGAAACCAGATATTCGGATCCTAAAACGTGCAAAACCGTTTTAACTAGGTTCAAATGAGGTTTGACTACGCGGTATTGTGACGTGGATGGCCACATCATCTGTTCTGTTGCCTAGTTTTATAAAAAAAAATCAAAAAAATCAAAAAAATCATAAAAAGATAAAAAAATACTAAAAAGATTTTTAAATACTAAAACTTCAAAAAAATACATTATTGAAAAATACTAAAAATTCATAAAAATAAAAAAATATTAGGAAAATGTGAAATATCGAAAATTCAGAAAAAAAAAAAAAAGAGAAAAAAAAGAAGGAAAAATCCAAAAAAAATTGAAGAAATTGAGAAAAAAATAATACAAAAAATAAGGAATAAAACCAAAAATACAAAAAAGGATAAAACTTAAGAAAACATTCAAAACCAAAATAATTTAGAAAAACCCAAATATTCAAAAAAAAGACTAGATTCCACCATCAAGAACTACCCCTAGTTCTCATCCTCTTGAGTGGAACGATGGATTTTTGCACAACTATTTTTTTTGTATCTTTAGGTATTTTTCATATCTTTCTATAATTTTTTTCTGGATTTTCATTTTTTTGGAATTTCCTAAATTTATATATTTTAATTTTTTAAATTTTCAGTATTTTTAAAGATTTTTGAGATTTTTCTAATTTTTTTAAAATCTTTTTAGTGTTTTCTGGATTTTTTTGGTGCAAAACTAGCCAACATGGCAGATGATGTAGCAATCTACATCACAGAACTGCGTACTCATACCTCATTTGGACCTAGGTGAAACGGTTTTGCATGTTGGAGGACCCGTATATCTGGTTTTAGAGATCTAGGACCTAAGTGGAACGAAGGGACAAGTTCAGGGACCTACGGTGTAACTTACTCTATTTTAGTTATCCCAAAGCCACCTCTAAAAGCTTTTACTCCCTTCGTTTCACTGTATATTTGTCATGGCCTTAGAAGTATCCATTTCAAAGGACGCCGAGAGCCCGTCCATATCCTTTCAATGAAAAGAAAACAACTGTGAGGGAGAAGTCCCCCATCCCTGATCCATTGTTTCTCCTCACCGCCAGCGGCCTCCAGGCCATGGGTAGGGGTAGGAGGACAAGGTTCTCAGTAGGGGTTGTATAGAAGTAGTGGTAGGAGGCGGTAGGTTGGGGCTTTTGCTCTAGTGGTTTAGGAAACAGTCGGTCGTCCGGTGTTCGATGGCTACTGCAGCGAAGTCTTCGTTTGATGTGCGGCTTCAGCACCGGCGGGCTACATCGTCAAGGTCACCGCTGTGAAGTAGCAAAGGTTAGCCACCGGAGGCGGGCGGTTCGTCTACTTCTTCGTTAATAATGGTAAGTGAGGTAGACCTCGGTGTTGTTGCTAACACCACAACTCGCCACCGCGAGGGGCCTAGTTTGTGTTTTTTGTAGGATTTGGCTAAAGAGGAAGGCGACTCGGCTAGCTTCATAACGAGGCTCGAGCCTTTCACCTCGGAACCGCCCCCGAGGGATCGTTCACCCATCCTTGGAGATCATCTGAAGGATCTCCACCAAGTGTCGACACGGCTCCATGAGGGCTCAAGGGCCAGCTCCGACGGCCTCCCCAATTGTCCGCGTCCTACCATCGGCGTGGGCCTCGAGGGGCTCAAAGAGGCCCCCGAGGTTTGTCGAGACACCCTCGAGGGTAGCCCAAGGGTCATCAGCCCAGCTTCGGCATGAACCTTTCGAGGGTGCATGGTGTATCCTCGAAAGCGACTTGAAGATTCCGAGCTCGACCTCAAGGGCCTCGAGGGTCCGGAGTAGGGATGAAAATGGTACGGATAATTTCTGACCGTCCGACTGACCGAGGCATAATAATATCCGAAAATATTGAGCCGGATAATTTTATGGATATCCGAATCCGACAAGGCGGATACTGAGCTTTTCTTGGATAATATCCGATTAACTAAATCCATCTATAAACTATCTCTATTATATTTCTATAGGATAAATGACTAACACATATAACAACTAGATGTATGTGATGTTACATTTTTTTGCTTTATCGGGTATGATACTTACACACCATCATTTTCATGACTATGAGCCATAAAGTTTAGTCAGAAAGAGATAACTATATGTATTTGGATATGCTTATTTCTTTAGTATATGTTTTTGTGTATTATCCGAGAGAGTATCCGCGTCCGATCCTGTCGGAGATAAAATCACGGCCCATGGCCATGGCCCACTCCCTGACGGCCCAATCGAACAGCCTACTAGGGCCCAGCTCCCTAGAAGGTTCTATCAGGCCCATGTGCATTCTGCCGAACAGCTCTTGGCTGGCACAGTGCGTAAAGGCCTAAGATTCCTGTTTGAGTCCGACTCGAGCAAGAGTTCTGCACGGCTACGTGAAGACTCAGACGTGGTTTCCCGGATTGGAGCAGACGTCGTGATCCCCAAGAATTGGAGTATACCTTATCTACCTCGGGATGTATTTTGCATGTATCGAGTTCGCTACGGTCTCGTGGTCAGCCTGGCCCGATTATCCCTTGGTAGGTCGGTTGTTCAAACACTATATAAACAAGACCCCTACGGCGTGTTGAGGGCCCAATCCTGCGCGACTTGAAGCTAAGATCGCATATTAGTTTCCTGTACACCCATAACCTCGCCGAGACCTGTTCATCTCGACGAGTCTCCACCTTGTAATCCTCTTTGATATAAAGAAAGGCTGGACGTAGGGCTATTATCTCACCTGAGAGGCCCGAACCAGGATAAAAACCCTGTGTCTCCCTGTTCGTCGTTGATCGCTGTTCGCATAGCTCGGCAGGTCTTCTATCTCCCTTTTTCAAGAACCTTAGTTGACTTGAGATCGATATCTCAACCGTCTACAGATTCGTATTTGTATCCGATATTATGCGTATCCGTATTTGTATCCGGTACTATCCGTATCCGAATCCGTATCCGGTCAAACTAAATGGATCAAATACAACATGAGTGGTTTCCGATCCATATCCTATCCGTTTCATCCCTAGTCCGGAGCAAACCCTCGAGGCTCGACCAAGAGTTTTATGGGGGTCCTCAAGGAGTCACCCACGCCTCGCCGAAAGGCGGCAGGGATGAAGCAGGGTTTATACGGTTGCCTGGGCACCCGAGGGTGTCCCGTCGGGAGGCTAGCGGGTTCGGCTCATCGGCGACCGGGGAGACCCGCACCTTCGATGTAATAGGAGCTGGCAGAACCATGAGCTGCCACGTAGCCTGGAAGGCTTCCTCGGAAAGACACCTGCATAGAACATAGGGATTTTCCCATCATGCCCCTATCCATTCAGAAGGGCCTAGGGGCAGCTATTTAAATTCCCATGTAATTATTTTGTCCTCTTGTACATCGTAATGTTATAAATATGGGTGTACGACCCTCAAAAATGGACAATGAATATTCTCCATTAACCACCATTAAGTGTGTCGGTCCCCTGTTCATATCCTTTGGGTTATATCTTCAACACTGGCGCCACCCGTGGGGAACGACACGAAAAGCTAAGCTATGTCACATAAAAAGAAACCCAACTTGGCGGAGGGCGAGGGCTCCAGGACGGCCGTGGCGAGGGCCTCGGGGACCCTTTCCCGCGGCACTCCGGATCCGGAGATCCCAAACCCAAACACCCTCACAGCCTCAAATTCAAACAACGAACCCAGCCAACAACCTCCCAGAGCCAAATAGTACGTACCATTCCAGCTTCGGGCAGCACCAGCCAAGACCTTGGCGCTAACGCAAGAGCGTCAGGAAGTTTTTCTTTTGTTGTGAATCTGGCCCTGGGCAGAGGGACCTCTTGGAGAGCTGAAACCGTCGTGGCTGAAGGATCGCAGCATGACCCGCGCTATAGCTGAGGGTCAGCCCCACAAATTGCAAACCAAAGCAGTTGAGAATCAAGCCGCCACCTTCGTGCAAAGCTTGGGCGAGGCCATGTCCTAAGGCTTCTTACGAGATCCAATCTTAAGGGGATTCATGGAAGAACGAAGAGCAATGAAGTACTTTCTGGAGAAATATAAGAAGGTCAATGGAGAGCTTCAGGGGAGATTCCGTCGATGTCGAGCGCAATGTAGGGGGCACAGAGTCAACATGTTCGAGGCCCCTGCTCATTCCTAAAATTATAATCCATTTATAGAACATGACTAAAATTATTTCGTTTGGAAGTACTGTTTGAGACAAGTAAAAATAAAAAAGAATAGTTCAAAATGCATTCATAGCTAAATTTTAAAACTTTGACTTGCACGTACTCCATATGATAGATATTTGTGAGTTGCGACCAAAGGGCAACTCTAGTGTAAAAGGTGAATGATTTAAAGACAACCTAAAGAGGATAGTGTTCCACTAAAGTAGTGCATAAAGAGTACATCTCATAATTGTGACTTTGGATGGCAGTGCAAAGTGCAACGTTGACACCTGGGACTCCAGACACTGTCTTTTGGAGGTTCTTAAATAATGAGACCGACTCGGCCGGGTTAGCTTATAGGATCCAATTCGTAGGCTCGTTTCAAGATCATGACTACAGCAGGATTTGAAGATCCAAGGTGGAGTACAAATGCCTCTTTTTCTCCTGGATTGCTATGCATAACAGGTTGTTGCCAGGTGAGTGTCTGATGACGAGAGGATGGCCTACGAGCCCCTCCTGTGTTTTATGTGGCTTGGTCATAGAGACGCCTCCACATTTATTTTGGGAATGCTCTTTTGTATGGCAGGTTTGGTTGCAGGTTCAACCGACCTTGAGGACAACCGATGTGTCCGGCGCATTCATGACATCCCTGGGTGATTGGTGGGAGACTTTGCATGGAGATGCACAACCAAGACGGAATGATGATAGAGTTATCATTTACACTTGTTGAAATATTTGAAGAGAAAGGAACAACCGCTTTTTCGTCAGGAAGAATGTTGGCCTAGTGATGTGGTGTCAAAAATGAATAAGGAAGTGACCATTGCCTTGAGGCGTAATCCCACGTGCCCTTCCTAGGGTGGTTTCTGTAACACCCTCATCAGCACACTGCACAGGCGGCAAATGTCTAGCATCTGCCTCGGTATACGGCCATGCGTCTAGTGTGCGACCCATATGCCATGCCGTGTGACTACTTTGGGCCCATGCAAGCCATGCACAATATGCTTGTGCAACTAAGCTCACACGATCTACCGCACAGCGAGAGTTGATTATCTGATACCATCTATAACACCCTAACCCAAATTAGCTTAGAGCCTAACCCACCTACGGGGCTAGGCCACGGATGCATAGCACCCACCTAGACTTTTTGGCCTCGCTTTTTCAAAAAGGGTTAACCCAATGTGCTATGTTTTGCCCCAACCGGCATTATATGCTAATACAACTGTCTCAACTAGCAATATGTGACGAATCCCACTATCACATCCACATGGGTCACATGGTCTTGACAACACATTGGGCCGATCATCTAAACTCTCTTTTGAATGAATGATGCACCTCAACTTTTGTTAAAGAAAGTAGTACTACAATACATTAAACAAGGCAGCATATACTTGTAGTATATTTTAGATCCTACCTTCTATTGTGGTAATATATACTACCAAGTGTAGCATATTTAGATCAAATCCATTGGATATTATACTACTCCATAAGTATGTACTACAAGTATATTGTGGTAGTATATAATACTAAGTGTAGTATATTAGATCTAAGCCGTTAGATCGTGACGAATGAATGATCCACATTAGTTTAATGTACCGTAAAAGAGCCTACTCCTATATGTCTATCAATTAATCTCCCGTCCATGATGAAACAAATTTTGTCGGTTCCTGGTTGCATCTGCATGTAGTGATGTTCACCCCCTCTCTATCAAGAAGCCTTTCATGATTACTAGAAAAGACTAATTTACTGCAGGCACTCAACAACTCCGCTCGTCGGAACACTGAGTCAAATTAAACACACTCAGGAAGCGTAGTCTATATGTAGGGAAGACCAAGAAACCCCAGGGGAAGTCTATAGGAAGTCTGAGGGAAGTCGAGGGGATCGACTGAGAGAGGAGTACGGCCGTCCAGCTCCGCGACATGCGCAATGTCGTCGATTCCGACTGTCATTTCATCATCGTCATTGACGCCTCTCTCATGATCATGCAGCCACATCCTTCCCAGCCAGATGTCAGGTATGATAACTTGGTTACGTGATCCAACATTAATTCTGGCTTTGTGTATTGATTCGAATAATCTGATGGCATGTTTTTGTTTGGCAAATTAAGCAGGATTCAGGTGAAACGATGATGGGCCTGGATTGGAGGCGTGCTATCAGTAACTGATTCTTCCGTGGGTACTGACCCTGGCATTCACTGCCTTGATATTGGCCAGGAAGGAACATGATTGTTGCATTAACAACATCAATTTTGACCATGAAAGATTCTGCAGTCATGAGAGACACTACAGATGACTCAGACAGAGAAATTACATCGTTACCGGATCTGATCAGAATCATATCTGAAATGAGCAACATGCCTGCTCTTGTCATTGCTTCCTTTTTACGCCAGTCAATTG
>SPJY01034554.1:1511618-1619668 GCA_005191435.1 Raddia distichophylla | reverse complement strand
GGTTCGCTTTAACCCGCTTGCGACCCGATCGCCACAAGCGGTTCGTGGCCAACGGGTGGGAGGGTGGCGGGAAAGGGCATATGCAAGCGGTTCGTGATACAAACCGCTTGCAGAGATAGCACACTGTAAGCGGTTCTTATCACGAACCACTTACAGAGTACTTCAAGCGGTTGGTGATACGAACCGCTTACAGTGTGCTATCTCCGCAAGCGGTTTGTATCACGAACCGCTTGCATATGCCCTTTCCCGCCACCCTCCCACCCGTTGGCCACGAACCGCTTGTGATGAGCCGCTTTGGAAGCCCCGATCCGCAGTAGTGCAGTCTTCTCTTCATCCTCGGGGGAGATGCTTATTTGGTGATAACCGGAGTAAGCATCCAAAAAACTCAAGAGCTGGGCATCTGCAGTCGCGTCGACCAGCTGGTCTATGCGAGGCAGCGGGAAATTGTCCTTAGGACAAACCGCGTTCAGATCTGTGTGGTCGACACACATCCTCCACTTGCCGCCTTTCTTCTTCACGATCACAGGGTTGGCCAGCCACTCGGTGTGATCAATCTCCCGTATGAACCCAGCAGCGAGCAGCTTGCCAAGCTGATCCTTGATGATCCCCTGCCTGAAATCCGAAAAGCGTCGAAACTTCCGGCGAACAGGCTTTTTGTCCGGCCGGACCGCCAGTTTGTGCTCGATAACCTCCCTTGGGACTCCGGGCATGTTAGACGGCTCCCAGACAAACACGTCTGCATTAGCTCGGAGGAAGGCAATGAGCTCGATTTCCTATTTGGGGTCCAGATTGGCCCCCAAGTGAACTGTCTTGGAAGGATCATCGAGAGACAGCGGAACGTCCTTAGTCTCTCCTCCTGGCTGAAGGGAAACCTTGGGACGTGCAGACTTGGTCTGTAGGTACTTCGGGTGCACGCGGCGGAAGCTGATCGACCAGGGCGAGGGACCGCTCGTCGCAATCCAGAGCAGCCTTGTAGTTGCCCTTGACCGTGATCATGCCGCTGGGGCCCGGGATCTTCACGCAATGGTATGCATGGTGAGACACGGCCATGAACTTCCCAAGAGATGGCCGGCCCAAGATCGCGTTGTAGGCAGATGGGAAATCAACCACGTCAAATGTGATCAATTCTGTCCGGAAGTTGCTCGGGGTGCCGAAGGTGACGGGCAGGACGACCTGCCCGAGCGGCAGAACAGCTTCTCCCGAAAAGATCCCATAGAAGGGCATTACGACTTCCTTCAGCTTGGAGCGAGGAATCTGCATCTCGTCCAAGACTTTACCAGAAAGCAAATCCAAAGCGCTCCCGCCATCGACCAGGACACAGCCGACTCTGGCGTTGCTGATGGTCGGAGCGACCACCAGCGGGAGCCGCTGAGGCTTGGTCATCCCAGTGGGACAATCCTCCTTAGAGAAGGAGATGGAAACCTCGGTCCACTTCATCTATTCGGGCTGCGGTTTGCCCTTCTCGACGTTGTGGACCTTCCGAGCAGTTTCTTTGAGGCTGCGTCGAGAGGGATAAGCCGAGGAGCCGCCGAAGATGACGGCTATGTGGTTCACGGGCTCAGGATAGTCATCCTCGTCGTCCCGATCACCACCATCGGCTTGGCTCTTGTCCTTGACGGCATTAACCTTTTCGGGGAGGGTGGGCATAGGGCCTTTGCCGTTGTAGAAGTCCTCGAGCTTTGCAGCCCAGGTTCTGCAATGGCATATATCGTGGCCGTGATGCTGGTGGAACGGACAGTATCGGTCACTCGGACCTTTCTTGCCCTGATTGCCTCCCTGGGCGGGCTTCTTGCCCTTATAGTTATTGTTGGGCTTTTTTGCCCATCCTTGGGAGGAGGTGCGCGATCTATACCCGCGACGGTATTGTTCGTCTCACCTTTGTTCATCTTCTTCTGGGACTTCTTGTTATTAGGATTGTTGCTGCTCTCCTTCCTCTCATCCACACCAGGCTGGGCGGGCAGCTTGCCCTTCTCGACCGCCTTCTTATACTGAACGCGTTCTGCCGCATTGGCATAGCGATCAGCCGCCTTGAACAGGTCGTTGGCGGTCCAGATCTCATTGATCTCGAGATTCTGGGTGAGCCGCTCGTCGCGGACTCCATTTTTGAAAGCGTGGACAACAGATTCGTCCGAGATGTTCGGGATCGTGTTGCGGATCTTGATGAAACGCTTGACAAAATTGCGGAGGGTCTCCCCGTTCATCTGGATCATCTGGTGCAGATCATCCTCCTTACCCAGACGCACGTAACAGGTCTGGAAATTGGCAATCAGAGCGTCGCAAAGTTGGTTCCACGAGCAGATGGAACCTTCTTGCTGACTGAACAGCCACGTCCGAGCAGCGCCCTGAAGGACAGTCGGGAGGTAATTAGCCATAACTAGCTCGTCGCCTCCGGCTGCCACGATGGCAGTAGCGTAGATGGAAAGGAGCTCCTCTGGGTTCTGGGTCCCATTGTACCTCTCCATGTGACTGGGCTTAAACTTGGAAGGCCACCGGACAGCGCGGAGCTCGTCAGAGAAAGCATTGCAACCCAAGGTGGATGCCCGACCACCTTCCCTTGCAGAACCTAGCCTCGAGAAGACGTTGGTCCTGTTGCCCGGAGGAACTATAGCTGGACGAGAAGATTCTGCCTGGAGGAACTCCCTCCGGGACAATCCTCCGCGCTCCTTCCTCGTGGTCGCAACGATGCGCTCTTCCCGAGGGAGTCGTCCGTGATCATCGCGCGCACGTTTGCTCCTATGATCACGATGACCACGAGGGCTCGGTGAGCGTTATCGTTCACGGGTATCCTGTTTGTGACGAGTCGACCTCCGACGGTGATGATGGTCACGCGATCTATCGGAGCGCTCGCTTTCTGAATCTCTCCGGGTATGTTGACTGCGTTGCCCGGAGGAAGTGTTAGCTTCACTCATGGACTTAAGGCCTTCGGCCATCCGCTCTAGGTGAGTAGCAACAGCATCGCCCATGCGAGCGAGGTCAGTCTGGTTGGTGGATCTTATCACCGAAGCCATGGCTTGGAGTCTTTCCCGACTCTGCTCAAGGGGTCCTAGGATCCCTGAGGCGTCCGCGTCTTGCTCGACCAGGGTCTAGTTACGCGGGGATTCATCCCGAGCAGGCTGAACTTCTGCTGGGGGCTTGGCGTATGTACGCGAGGCGGGTCGCGTCGTTCTCGCTTGCGCCGATCACGAAACTGCGCCAAGGTTCTGTTGATTGAGGCATCCAGACTACGGCGAACAACTTTTTGCTCGCGAGCAGCCAGTGTAACCCCATCTGGTCGTCGAGCAGAATCGACATGCTCGATCTCTTCGGTCGCCGCGACTCGCGCAGGATCCTCTGAAGTTCCTGCGTCAGCCATGTTGATGCTGCGACGACCGTGCGAAGGCGCACCAGATGGCGTCATCATTGTGTCTCCACAGAAAGAATCGACCGACATGGCCTTGGAATCCGAGAGATCTAAACCATCGTATAGATCATCGGTTCCGTAGTCATCGTCAATGACGGGAGTGTGATCTGAGACCATCTCCGGAGCATAGCCGAAAACTGCTGTCCCAGATACCGACGGTGATAGAGATCGAACGGATCGATCAGATCTGACAGGGGATGAGACATCCTGTCCTTCTGAGTCATAGTCCTCAGAAAGAGATCCCTGTTCGCTGAAAGAGTTCGACATGCTCAATCTATTAGGTCCCCACGGACGGCGCCAACTGTTGACGGTTGAAATATCGATCTCAAGTTGATTAAAGGTTCTTGAGAAGGGGAGATAGGAGACACGCCGAACAACACGAACAACAATCAACGAGTAACAGGGAGACACAGGTTTTTATCCTGGTTCAGGCCTCTCGAGAGAGATAACAGCCCTACATCCAGCCTTTCTTTATATAAAAGAGGATTACAAGGTGAGACTCGATGAGATGAACAAGTCTCGGCGAGGATGTGTGCGACAATGCGACATTGGATGCCCTCTAAACGCCATAGGGGCTCGGTTTATATAGTGGCGAATAACCGACCTACCGAGGAATATCAGGCCGGGCTAACTACGAGATCGTAACGAACTCAGTACATGCCAAATACAACCTACGGTAGATAAGGTAAACTCCAAGTCTTGGGGATCACGACTCCTAATCCAATCCGGGAAACCAACGTCCGGGTCTTCACGTAGCCGTGCAGAACTCCTGTTCGAGACGGACTCAAACACGATGCCTTGGCCATTACGCATCATGCCAGCTAAGAGGCTGTTCGGCAGGACGCATATGGGCCAGATAGAACCTTCCAGGGAGCTGGGCCCTGGTAGGCTGCTCGATTGGGCCGTCAGGGAGTGGACCATGGCAATGGGTCGTGATTTTATCCCCGACAGGTCCAGCCTGAGGAGGAACGAACCGAGGTGCAGGTTTTTTAGGAGGTCCTTGAATTCTAGCCTGTTTTCTACGCTCCTCACGTGCTTCCTTAGCACGATGGAAGCAGTTCTGCTCAGTGTGTCCCATCCTATTGCAGAATGTGCAAACTACTCCTCTGCCATTTTCAGGGGCAAGAGTGGTAAGAGGAACACTCTTTGTAGGTGGATTCTGTGGAGCTTTCTTCTGAGACTGAACAGACTGTGTGGTAGGACTTTCCCTAACGATCCCTGCGGACCTGAAAACAGTAGTCTCAGGAACCCTGTCCCTAAGAACAACTGTCTGCCCGTTCTCATCCCTTCCAAGCACTCTAGGTGGGTGTCTCTTGATGTGCTCTAGCCAATTGTAACCTAGACCTCTACCGCTTGATATCTTGCTTTTGTCAAGTATCAAGTTCAGCTTTCGTTTGCCCCCAACAAACTTCTCAAGAGTGCTCATGAGGTACTCACACTCCTGATGGAGTTGGGGACAAAACCCCCAAGAAGAGGAAGAGTCCTAGCTATTAGTTGTACCCTTTCCTAAGGCTTTCCTACACTTCTCACCTAGGATCGTAACTTCCCTCTTGAGATTCTGACAGAAAAGACACTCAGCATTTTGAGTTTGGGTCAACCTACCCTCAAATCTATCACTCAAGTCCTAGTAGATCCTATCCATCTCCCCATTAAGCTCAAGACATCGATCACACATAGAGGCATCAAGAACAGTATCATTAAGCTCAAAAATTTTAGCTTGCAAATTCAAATTCTCATGTTTCAACAGTGTGCAATCATGACATGTAGAATCAAGTGAGTGGAAGCTACAACTCTCATCTGAGCTGACTGGGTCCTCAGGTGAAGCATGATCGCTACAGCCCGCAACTGGACTGACTAGGTCCTTAGATGAGTGTGCAGAGGGATCAGGACAAAACATGCTAGGGTTCATTAACCAGACAGACTCTAGATCAGAAGTGACAAGGAACAAATTCTTCCTAGTATCATCTAGTTCTGCTACAAGCTTAACGTTAACTTTCCTAAATTGTTCATTCAAATCAAGCACCCTATCATGAGTTGTACTTAATTCATTGAAATCAGTCATGACCCTATCAAATTCTAACCACCCATCAGAGTCAACAGGCTCGGAAACAATCCTACATTTTTCATTCACTAGTTGGATAGTGACATTCTTAAAATGCATTTTTAATTCATCCAATTCTAGAGTGAGCTTCCCACAATCAGAGCAAGTAGCAGGTTTAGCATTTTTTAGTTGAACTTCAAGAGCATTTTTCTTGGCCAAGACCCTAGTGTACTTGTCATGATGTTTAACTAATGCATCCAAGAGTTCAGAATAGGAGGGACCTTGTTCATCAGTTACCTCATCATCGTCGGTGTGATCGACGTCCGAGTCGCCGTTGTCGCTGTGTGCCATGAAGCACATGCCGGTGTAGTCGACGCCGTCGTTCTCCGGCGGCTCATCGTCACCATCATCCGAGTGTTCATCCTCCTTGTCGGAGATGACGGCTTCTTCTAGAGCGGCCAGCACCTTCTCGACCATGCGGCGTCCCTTCATCAGTTGCTTAGGTGGCTTCTTCTTGTCACCTCCACCACCGGCCTTGATGTTGCAGTTCTTGTTGATGTAGGCGTTCCGTGCCGGCGCAACGTAGTCGTTCCGTACCTCTCCTCCGGACTTGGGGCAGTCACGCCTCATGTGGTTGAGACCACCACAACCGAAGCACCTCATGATGCCTCTCTTCCGATCGGCCACTCGCCTGTAAGCATGTGGTGCTCGCCCGCGTGCTGGGGCCTGCTCGCCCGCCTGACACCTAGGGGGCTCGCCCGCGTGCTAGGGCCTGCTCGACCGCCTGACACGTGGGGCGCTTGCCTTGGATCCTCTGTACCTCGGTACTTTATGTACCGGCAATGGGTTTTCATCGAATTCTGACCTGGTATACGGAATGGAAGATACATGAGGGAAATTAATTTGTGAGGCCACCAAATGAACCATTCAAGACAGAAATTTCGGAGGGCAGCAAATGAACCTAGAAAGAAACTTGTGAGGCCACCAAAGAGTCTGACGAAAGCCATGTTCAGGATGTATCTTTCTTCTGATGACATACTCGAGACTAGCACTACCATGCTCACCTAGCACCACATGCATAGGTTGGCCTAGGTGGATTGATAGGCCTAAAATCAGCAAATCGTGGAGGGAGGGCTAGCACTACTGTCTAGGTGGGCATAGTCCAACAATGATTATATTTAGAGAAAGATTTAAATTT
Source organism: Raddia distichophylla (assembly GCA_005191435.1). Lineage (NCBI taxonomy): Eukaryota > Viridiplantae > Streptophyta > Magnoliopsida > Poales > Poaceae > Raddia > Raddia distichophylla. The sequence goes on along the minus strand of SPJY01034554.1, from coordinate 1,613,029 downwards.
AAATGGTGTATAGGAGAGCGGAACCGTATGTAATAATACAAGGGGGACGCCAAAATAATAATGCATATGAGACAGCAGAACAATAAAAAACCGTCTCTAATAATGCATATCAAACACCCAAAATATCCAAGCCGTCTCTAATAATGCATATCAGACACAAAAACGATTAAAAACCGTCTCCAATAATACAAATGAGACACAAGCCGTCTCTAATAATGCATATCAGACACAAAAACTATTAAAAACCGTCTCTAATAATACAAATGAGACAAAACAAGAACAAAACCGTCTCTAATAATTGATTGTAGACACAATAATTAAAAAACCGTCTGTAATGCTCCATCGGAGACGGTTTTCAATTTTTTCTGTCTCCAATTAATTATCAGAGACGGTTTTACAATTTTTTGAGACGGTTCACGGCGTTGTCCAGAATGTTAGGTCAACATCCGAGACGGTGATTGAAGCATTCAAGACGGATTTTATCTTATCCGAGACGGTTTTAAAGTTATACGAGACGGGTAGCATATTATCCGAGACGGTTTTTCAGGTTATATACGAGACGGTTCTTACGTTATCTGAGACGGAGTACCGTTTATCCAAGACGGTTAAGATATTTTTTGAGACGGTTTCCAATTTATACGAGATGGTTCGTAAGATATCCGAGACGGGGTCACGTTTATTCTCGACGGATAAGGACCTTTCCGAGACAGTTTCAAAATTATCCGAGACGGTTGCCAACTTAGTAGAGACGGTTTTAAAATTATGCGAGACGGTTCTTAATTTATCCGAGACGGAGCTAAGTTTAATAGAGACGGTTTAGGCCTTATCAGAGACGGAGTCACATTTATCCTAGACGGATAAGGACTTTTTGGAGACGGTTTCAAATGTATCCGAGACGGTTGCCAACATGGTAGAGACGGTTTTAAATTATACGAGACGGTTCTTATTTTATCCGAGACGGAGCCAACATTAGCTGAGACGGTTTTAGAATCAAACGAGACGGTTTACGTCTTATCAGAGACGTATTTTAATTATTTGGGACGTCTCGACACGTCGATTACAAGGGCTACAACAAGTATCCGAGACGGTTTCATTAATATAGGAGACGGCTCTTACCCCGCTATGCTGTTTGTTATCAAAATCTTCCAAGACGGTTGGTCCTAGAAACCGTCATGTAAAATTCATATTCGAGACGGGTTTTAGTATCGGAGACGGTTCGCGTGAACCGTTTCCAATAATCTGATTTTCCGCGTCACTTAATCCGAGACGGTTCGAAAACCGTCTCAGATGACGGTTCCGAACCGTCTCGGATGAGCCTTTCTCCAGTAGTGGTGGTCAGAGAAGCCCCACGTTTAGAGTTGCAGTAAACTAAAGAGATGTGGAGTGAATGGTACTGCCCAAGGAAGCTGCTCAATTAAATAGAAAAACCTAGTTTCAGAGTATGTTTTGAGAAGAATGAGGCAGCATTGAAAGGCACTACTTAACTAATACCATTAAACTGGAAACAACCAAATTGTATTCTTGCTTGTCACAGTTATAAAAACACAAGCCGAGATATTGTTTGGTCATACAACCAACTCATGTTGAACTCGAAATAATAATAAAAAACTAATACATTAGAACTGAAGGAAGTTATTTTGTCCATGAATGAAGTCATCTATTGACTTATGTCCATGAAGGATGTCATTTTGTTTTGAGTGTATTGCATACTTGTCAATACCGTTCTGGTACCGGCCAGAATGGCCGGTATATCTCGTACCAGTGGCAAGACCGGTATAGAAGTGCCTCCATACCGTACCGGCCTTGATACCGGTCGATACCGGCCATTCCGGCCAATACCGGTATCGGCTAAAACTCAGGTAATACCTCATTTGATGTGCAATTTTATGAAATTGTTGAACCATATGTTATCTTAAATCTAACTTTATGCACTATTGGAATGATTATGACTAAGTTTTATGTAAATCTATTGTATATAATTATTTATGTGTAGCTATATTTATATATATTATTATTTTACTCAAGTCCGAAACGGTACACCGGTATTGTCCGGTACCGAAACGTTCCATTCCAAAGAGCAAACCGGAATGGTCACCGGAATGGAATTGACAAGTATGGTGTATTGACAGATGGACACTAAACCAGACCTGATATTGCTGTAAAAACTAAATCAGGTTTTTAACATTTGTCAAAGAAAAAAAACAATTATAAGTACATTTTGAAGCTTCCTGGGAAAAACATTATGTAATTAATAACTGCAAGGAAATTGATGTGCCTCCAAAAGCATCCCCACATATGCAGATTTCAAAGAAAACACAGTGACAGTTCATCCAAAAACAACCTCACAGTGAGAGTTCATCCAAATAAAAACTCAGGAACAATCTCAGTTACATATATGCTGCATATGGTGCCTACATTGTTTTCTCAAATACAAACAAACATTCTCCTTTACAAAACTTGTTCATAATTACACTAGAATAATCATTTGTGCCCAACCCCGTCAACTAGAAGCAACATGAAGGCAAACAATCAGCTCTGTCCATCTCCACCATCTCATTATATTCAAAATTGCAAAATCAATTGCCAAATGACAAATACATTGTGATTGCTACACTTCTGGGCACACTTTCATTCAAAATCTCATTTACATTCTAACTTTACAAGTCAAATACACTTGTCATTTGTCACAATACATTCTCTATTTACATTCCAAATTTACAAACAGTGGTGCAAATCTTGATGTTGAATTCCAAATCAGGGCTTGGCATGCCTGCTGAATGCCAGCTCGAGCTCAAGATTCATTGTCTGCAGAAGCTTCAACTGCTTTTGGAAATGATTCCAGGCAGCCATGCTTCCAATCACAGGAGAAAAGAAAAAATTCAATCAATTCAATATGTGCCCAAGCACTACTCAGGGGTGAATCTTGATGCTGATGGCGGAGGGGGTCGGTCTAGCGGCGGCGATATTTGGGGTTGTGTCAGCAAGTGGGGGTGTGGCGACGGCAAACGGCAGCGAGTTGGTGTGAGGCGATGGCGGCGGCCGCCGTGTGGGATGGGAGGTGGACGAGCAAGGTAGGGGACGCTAGGGTTTGGGGGCGGGGAAGAACCTGGGTGAGAGCAACAGGAAGCGACAGAGAAGAACCTGGGGGAGAGGGAAGCGTGCGCCGGGCATGGGCGGAGGGCGGCCAGCCGGCCAGGCGGCGCCGGCGCCGACGAGGAACTGCTGCGGGACGAAGCGGAGAAACGGGGAGGAAGTAGGCACGGGGTAAAATACAAAAAAACAAAGCTATCGTACGATGTGAACTGAAGCGCTAGGATGCCTGGTTTGCAGGAGGAGAACATATCCTGTGCAAACGGCCTTTCCGTGCAAACGTCGTGCAAACCAACTAGCAAAAGTCATGAAAAATTCTGAAAAAAATCATACACGTACTTCAAGTCATACTCCACCTATATATAAAATTTCAAGTTCAAATTCGTTATATTTAAAGCACAGCAAAAAAGAGAAAATTCTGACAGATTTATACTAAAAAATCTGTCAGAATTTTCTCTTTTTTGTTACTGCTAAAATATAGCGAATTTGAACTTGAAATTTTATATATAGGTGGAGTATGACTTGAAGTACGTGTATGATTTTTTTCAGAATTTTTCATGACTTTTGCTAGTTGGTTTGCACGGCGTTTGCACGGGAAGGCCGTTTGCACAGGATACGTTCTCTTGCAGGAGGGCACAGCTCGTCGGATTGCACAGCAGTTGCTGCCATATTTGATACTCGATGATACTCCCTCCGTTCTCGAAAAGAAGTCTTCGTTGACTTTTGAGCACACGTTTGACCATCGATCTTATTCAAAAAAAGTTACGTAAATATTATTTATTTTATTATGATTTGGTTTATTATTAAATGTAATTTTAATATGACTTTTATTTTTATATATTTGTAATAACTTTTTGAATAAGACGAATGGTCAAACGTGTGTCCAAAAGTCAATGGCGACTTCTTTTCAAAAACGAAGGGAGTATCTATTTAGACCTTGTCAGCAGATTTGTGTAGGTTCGCTAGATCTACGATGCTGGTAGGAGTTACTACTTGGATATTCGAATTGTCTGAACAAATATGGCATTTTTAAATAGATATAGAACGAATTTGGTGTTAATTTTTATGCACTTTAACAAGCTCATTATCAAAAATAAGAATACAAAATCAGATATAAAATTATATTCCTTATTTGCTTCCCAAAGAGAAAAAGATCAAAAAAACATCCGTATCCGAATCCGGATCGCTATCCGAATTTCGTTTCCATCATTTGAGTAGATATAGAATGAATTTGATGTTCATTTTTTATGAATTTTAACAAGCTTAACATGAAAAACAAGAATATGAATTCGGAAAAGCTACAGGCCGGGCGTCCGGCTCGTCCGGACGTGCCGTGGCCCGGCCCGCGTGAGGGAGAGATGGGAGAGCACCAGCACGTGCAAGTGGGGCCCACGGGTATTTTATTTTTTCGGCGTCCATAATTTTTGACTGGGTGCTCCAATCCACAAACCGTTTGCGCCAACGTGTTCCTCGTATTTTTATGAACAAAACAAGATATATTTTGCCATATAACTCTTCAAACTTATCTGGTAAAACTTAGAGCTCGCCTACTGAAACTTGGGTTTCGCCTAGTAAAACTTGGGTTTCATACTCGTAAAACTTTGCCGAACTGTCAAGTTTCATCAGGTTCATCCAAGTTTTTTCAAGTTTCTTCAAGTTTCATCAGGTCAATTCAAGTTTCATCAAGTTTCAACAGGTTTCATCCAAGTTTCATCAGGTTACATCGAAATTTCATCAGGTTTTATCAGAACACGGCCAAGTTTCATCAGAACACGGCCAAGTCTAGTATAGATATAAGTTTCATAAAGGCCTTCTCCTAGTTCACATCAAAAAAATCAAAAAAGTGAAAAAATTCAAAAAAATCAAAAAGTATTTAAAATGGGTTACTCTTGATTTTATAAGAATTACGAAATTTATTCCACGCATTTTGAACACTGTTTGAATTTTGTACAAAAATCAGAAGTTTAATCGGAAGTTTAATCAAACGCACTGATTTATCTAGTCGCTGGCTAGCTGCGTGGAGCGCATCGACGCAGACACATGCAGCGCATTGGATTGGCTTGGTGCCAGGGATCCGATGGCCCCGGTTGGTCCGGACGGAGCGCCAGGCGTCGGACGACGCCTGGCGCTCGCCGAATTTTTATGTCTTATTTATGTACCATCGAAGAAAAAAGATCAAAGAAAAAGGTATCCAAATTACTATCCGTTTCCACACGTGAGAAGGATGGGGTTGGTTTGGGGAGACTCAAGCGCGGGTGATGTTGGCGATGAGGCCGGCCACCGGTTGACACTTGACAGTGGCAGCTGCTCCTTGTCTCTTGATAGTTTAAGGCTTCGATGGACGTTTATTTTACCATATCTACTTTTAAGCATACACTTCTTCTCTGCAACTTTATGAGGTTTAAGATAGAGGAAGAACTAGCATCGATATTGTTGCCAGCAACGCTAGTCTCCGACGTCACTGTAGTAAGAAGTTGTAGCTTCATTGTTGCATTTGAAAGTCCATGGAAGGATCTGGATGTAATACTACCTCCGATCATAAAAAGAAGTCGTCGTTAACTTTTGGACACAACTTTAACCTTTCATCTTATTCAAAAATTTAGTGCAAAAATGTATAAATATAATTCATGCTCAAAGTACCATTAATGATAAAACATACAATAGTAAAATAAATGAAAATTTACATATTTTTTAAATAAGACGAATGATCAAAGTCGTATCCAAAAGTCAATGGCGACTTCTTTTTATGACCGGAGGTAGTATCTTTTAAGTCAATGGAAGTTGTAGCTTCATTGTTGCTTTTTTTCCAGCCCTATATATTTGTGGGAAAAGAGCACTCTAGCAATACAGTTATTCCATACCACTAGCTGAAAGCCTAAAACTATAATCTCTCTTTTGCAAACTTTCTTCAACACATACAATTACAAACTAAAACATTTAAACAGAAGCCACCAAATATTACATGCATATACTCAAACAGCATAAACATAGAATTGACCCTCACTCGGTGCAATTACACTCACGGTGCAATTAACACTACATATCTGCATTGCACATGCCTGCCTGTCTGCCTGATGGAATGTCTGTCCGTACTGAACAACTGATCAGCACATTTTGATGATGAAATTCATTTCATTAAAACGGAAAAGATTATTAAACTCCACTCATACATCATACTCCAAACTCATGAGTTGCATCAGATTGGACCTCTTGTCGTACAACATTACTCGCTCGGCCAACCCATGGTGACATTAACATGATCTTGAAGCTCTGAACATGTGATCAACTTACAGACCCACAGACACCAAATCACAAACAAACAAACAAAAAACATCAACACTTGGAACCTCGCGCCACCGCCGATAAGATAGCAAACCCAAACTCCAAACTGGGTTGAGGGCCTGAGTGGAGCTCCACGGTAGTCACTTGTCTCACTGTGCCGCTTCGGCGGCAGCGGGGTCCCGAGGGACGAGGCTCACGCGGAGCGGGTGCTTCATGGTTGTCGCGGGGAGGACGTGGGACTCCTCGAGGTCCACAGTATCGCCGTCGGCAACCCTCCACTCGAAATCCTTCACTAGGTTAGCCACGAAGTACTGCAGGGTCAGTACCGCCGGAGCGAGCGCCGGGCAGACGCGCCTCCCGGTGCCGAAGGGCATCATCTTCAGCTCCCTTGTGCATGTCAGGTCCACGCCCTCGCCTTCCCCGCCGGGCATGAACCGTTCCGGGATGAACGCCATCGGGTCCGACCACGCCGCCGGGTCGCGGCCGATCTTCCCCACCAGGAAGTTCACCGTCGCTCCGCCGTCCGGCAGGCGGGGCATGCCGAGGATCCTCGCGGCCTTCTCTCCGGCCTCCACGTGGCGCAGCACGAACGGCGCGGGCGGGTGACGGCGAAGGCTCTCGAGCACGATGGCCTTGAGGTAGGGCATGCGCGACAGCTCGGCCTCCTCGATGATGGCGCGCTTGCCTGCGGCGACGGCGTCGACCTCGGCGTGGAGCTTGCGCTGCACTTGGTGGTTTCTGACGAGGTTGGCCATGGTCCACTCGAGAACGGTGCTGACGGAATCGGTGCTGGCTCCTAGGAACTCCGAGATGAGGCTAACGAGCTCGCCGTCGGTGACCGCCCGGCCACCGTCTTCGGGAATCCTCAGGTCAAGGAGGGACTCGACGTAGCTATTGGAGGCCTCGTCGCCGCTGTCCTTCTCCTTCCGGTTATTCTTCACCTCGGCTACGAGCGGCAGGAATGTATCGTCTTGTCGCCACCGGACGGAAAGAAGGTCGCGCCACCGTGAGAGGTAAAGGAGCCTGGCGATCCTTGGGTACCTCATGGTCATGAACGCCTTCGACGTGGACAAGGCAACGAAGAGGTCACTCTGCAACTTCGCCATGGCGCGGAGGCGCGTCTCGCCGAGCTTCTCGACGACATCCCCGCCGAAGCACATCTCGGCGGAGAGGGAGTACGCGGCGAAGTGGAAGCTTTGGCGAGCAGGTGCGCCGGAGCCGGACCTGAGGACACGCACCAGGTCGCGGAGCACGCGGGCGCGGGTGCCGCGGAGCAGGCGGAACCGGGAGGGGTGGAGCACGCCGGTGGCCATGTTGCGGCGGGCCGCGCGCCAGTAGGGGCCATATGCCGCCGAGGCGATGTTGTAGTTGCTGGTGACGATAGAGCTCGGCACGATGCTGGTGGGGCGCTCAAGGAAGGCGGCGCTGTGCTGTACCAGGGCGCGCTGCGCCACGGCGCGGTCCCTCACCCGGATAATCTGGCCGCGCCCTGTGGCCTGCCGCTCAGAAGCTCCCTGGCGCGTCAGCACCGTCACCACCGGCGCAGCCTTCCGCATCAGGGCCTGCATGAGGCGCCGGAGGCAGCCTCTACGGTGGCGCCGTCCTGCGGCCAGAACGATCAAGGCCGTGGAGAGGAGGAAACAGACGACGCCGGTGATGGTGATGCAGCGGGAGAGAGGCGGGAGCATGGCCATGGAGATCATCAGATCATGCTCCATTAATTGTCTGACTCTGCGCCTCTCCTAGGCCTAGCTAGCTATTACTCACTCACTGTATTTATGGAGTACTCCATAGCAGGGATTACAAAACCGACCCTAAAAACCGAGAGAGACTCGGTTCGGCTAACCGAGCGATTACTGTAGACCTGTGGTTAACCGAAAATTTTTGAGCAAAAACCAAAAATTCAAATTTGAATACAAAATTCGGTTTGTCGGCTAACCGACCGGTCGGTTAGCTCGCGGTTAACCGAGCGGTTTGTTGCAGTAACTAGAAAAAATAGAGAAAATCAGAAAAATAGAAAAAGCGATTTAAAAATAGGGAAAAAAATATAGGGATGGCAGGTAATAGGGCTAAGAGCTAAACGAGCGGTTTTTTGTAGTAACTAGAAAAAATAGAGAAAAATCAGGAAAAATAGAAAAATAATTTAAAAATAGGAAAAAAATATAGGGATGATATGTAATAGGGCTAAGGGTTTAGAGTAGAAAAAAAATGTTATATCATGTCGTGAAAATGTAATTTATAAAAGAGTGAACACACATAATGTTGTTAAGAATAAAACATGACATATAATCTTGTGAAAAATAATATATATAAAAAGGGAACCCATTTAATGTTCTGAAAAATTAGAAATGACATATAATATTGTGAAAAATGCAATATATAAGATTTACCGGCCGTTTGTTTTTCTCCTGATTTTCCAGCGATTTTTCAACTTCTACCGATCAAAAATCACATGAAATAACAATAAAAATTCAAATTTTAAAATTTTATTTCAGCCAATCATCACAAAATAATGTTTAATATTTGCAGGAATTTTTTCATGAATTTTAAAATTTCAACAAATTTTGAATTTATTCAAACCAAACCGATCGGTTTTCAGAAGCCGAGTCAGGTCGGTTTGTCGGTTAACCGCAATTTTTGAGCGGCTAACCACGGTTTTGTTAACACTGCTCCGTAGTTCATATGTCTCAGCTGGCCCTTCCATTCATATAAAAATTATGGCAGAGAGGATGCATCATGATGCATGCGCGCATCTAATTAATAGTCAGAACTCAGAAGTCAGAACTCAGAAACGAGATTAGAATCATAGATTGGCATTGAGCACGTCTAGAACGTGACATGCATACTCCTATTTCAAAATGGGGATAGGAAACTTTAGTGCATTAGTGCCATCTATCAAAATAATATTTGGGACCGTCAGACCGATTAACTTGTTACCGGTTGCTTGCGCTCGTCTTATTACATAGACGCCCAGCGTTGCATGCATCTTGCACATCGTCTTCGTCCCGTTGTAATTAACCCTGGATAGCTTTCAAATCAGGTTTCTATCTAAAAACAACAACAAACCAGTTAATCAAAAAAAATTAAAGTCAACATATGTAAGATTGTTTCCAATAAAAAAAGTAAACCCTCACCGTGAGACCAAGTAGTTCCTTTATACTCCGGTTGTAATCTGGTTTGGATGGCCTCTGCATGCCTCTGTCAGAAAACGTAGTCAAGCCTGCAGAGATGGAGGATGCATCTATTGGAACTAAATTAAATTAACATTGAGCTCGCCTAGCGCGAGGATTCTGCGATCGTCGGCGATGCTAAATTAACATTGGCTGTTGAGAATTCCCTTTTTATTAATGGAAGTCAGCAGCGGGTACTCGTGCTCTCAATTGGCAGCGCTATTTTCTACAGTCTCGATCTCCTATCGTATCGGGCGCCGCGTAGCTGCGCAACTTGAATTTTTAATTTTTTTATATTTATTTTTATTCGTTTATGCAAAATTATGTGTCGGATTGAAATTTAGACAAAAATAGCGCCGGTCGTACTTTCAATTCACGACAGGTTGCCCTGTCGCACTTTGAAAGCACGACGTGCTGCCGACAGGGAGGCGCATGAGGGAGTCATGCAATGAAGGCACGACCAGAGTATGTGCTACAGTAAATTTGATAGAGTTTGAACTTCTTATTTCAATTAACATTTCATACCATATCCAACTTACACGAAACAAATTTTAAAATTCATGTCAAATCCTAAAGAACCCATTTTTCACACTTTCAATTTTTTTGAATTTTTTTGAATTTTGAATTTTGAATTTACACTTGAATTGGTATTGAAATTTTGAAATTTTGAAATTTGAATTTCGAAAATTTTAACTTTGAAAAATGGGTTCTTTAGGATTTTACATGAATTTTAAAATTTATTTCATGTAAATTGGACATGGTATGAAATATTAAACTTCTAATTTTTGAATTTTGAATTTTGAATTTGCACGAAAATTGGATGTTTAATATTTCATACCATATCCAATTTACATGAAATAAATTTCAAAATTCATATAAAATCTTAAAGAACCCATTTTTCAAAGTTAAAATTTTCGAAATTCAAATTTCAAAATTTCAAAATTTTAATACCAATTCAAGTGTAAATTCAAAATTCAAAAAAATTTAAAAAAATTGAAAGTGTGAAAAATGGGTTCTTTAGGATTTGACATGAATTTTAAAATTTGTTTCGTATAAGTTGAATATGGTATGAAATGTTAATTAAAATAAGAAGTTCAAACTCTATCAAATTTACTGTAGCACGTACTCTGGTCGTGCCTTCATTGCACGACTCCCTCATGCGCCTCCCTGTCGGCGGCCCGTCGTGCTTTGAAAGTGCGACAGGGCAACCTGTCGTGAATTGAAAGTGCGACCGGCGCTATTTTTGTCTAAATTTCAATCCGACACATAATTTTGTATAAACGAATAAAAATAAATATAAAAAAATTAAAAATTCGCGCAACTTCACCTCTCATGGGCTCATGGCCCATGGCGACGCATCCAGGGAAGGTCGTTCGTCGTTTATCCAAGAAAACAGAAATGCCACACATGCATGAGATGCCTGATCTGTTCAGTATTTTCTAAATATCCACGATTACGACGAGTTCTTTCTTTTATATAAAGGGGAAATCATGGGATTTTTTAGATTTTTATTGGGTAAATATCATTGTTGCCATTATAAGACGTTACTGTGGCGTTCACGAAGAGATTGAAGAAGGACACAGGAAGAATCGAGAGGAATCAGAGAAGAATCGGAACCAGAACCATGGAAGAACAGAGGAAAGAAGGCAGCAGAGGAGATGGGTTTCAGCGTTTTCTCATTGCGTGCCGGAAAACAGAACAGTACTCGAGGTTTATATACCCTTACATGGCACTTGGGCCGCCGGACAGATACAAGGCCCATGGCCTACATCGGGACGCAGCCCAACTAACAGTCAAACCCCCTGTCTTACCTTCTGTATTCCTGACATTCCCTCCCCCTTAAGAATCTGCTTGTCCTCAAGCGATGATATAGGAAACTGCTGATCAAAACAGTTCAAATTTTCCCAAGTATTCCAGGACTGAGAGACCTCTGACCATTGAACCAGAGCATGCGGTTGAATGGTCGAACCTTTCTGTATCATCTTAATTTTATGTATAGCAATGGGGCTCAAAAGAGATGCATCCACCAGAAATTGCAGGTGTTCATCTGGATTGACAGTGGTGGCCGGTGGAATAGCTTTCTTAAGTTGAGAAACGTGGATTACTGGATGAATCGATGAACTGGATGGTAGCTGTAGTTTATAAGCAACTGCCCCAACTTTCTGCAAAATCTTGTAAGGCCCGAAGTACTTGAAACAAAGTTTTTGAGAAGATCTGCGAATGACTGATTGTTGGGCATAAGGCTGAAGTTTCAAGTAAACCCAATCACCAACCTCAAAAGATTTTTCCACCCTGTTTTTGTCGGCCTGATGTTTCATGCGTTGCTGTGCTCTAGCTAAATTCTGTTTGATGCATTCCTGCATCTGTGCTCTGTCATGAAGCCAAGTTTGTAATTCAGTGACAGGCTGAATTGTAGTATTGGAAATTCCAAAATGTCTGGGAGGATGACCATACAACACTTCAAATGGAGATGCTCCTAAAGCAGAATGAAATGAAGAATTGTACCAGAATTCTGCTTGAGGTAACCACTTAGACCACTTAACCGGATTGGTTTGAACAAGGCAGCGCCATCGTATTAGACGTATTGTTCCAATAATACAAATTAATTGTTCCATTAGTATAGATAAATTGTTCCAGTAAAAATTTATATAGCAACATGGGTCTTGTTTTGTTCGAAAAAATGCGAGGAACACGTTGGTGAAAACGGTCTGTGGATTGGAACTCCCAGTCAAAAAATATGACCGTTTAAAGAAAAACGAAAATGGAATCTTTGCTGACGTCGTGCCTATGTCAGCGCATGCAAATCTCCGTGCATGTGTACTGTAGCATGCATGTGCACTGTAACATGCAAACTTCGAAAGAGTTGCTGCGCGTTTTAGTTGGGCCTTGGGCTGCAGCGTCCGACGGAAAGAGTTTTGTTCGGACGTCCGAACAGTAGTAGCTCCAAAATATTCCAAATTTTGAAAATTCAAACACCAAAACTAGGAGACGGGCTCCACAGGCCGAGCATACTTAATTGAGCGAGAGCAGCTTGTGTCGCCGCTGGAGGGTAGGAACCTGCTTCTGCTTGGTTGGAACTGGCTTGTCCGCATGATAAAATTCAGGACTGTTGTAGGGGCCAGACTCTCTAGCGTCGCGTCGCTAGTGTCGGCCCGCCACCGGCTGGATCGTGGTGATGCCATCTTGGGTGGAGTCACAACTCAACCGTCGCTGAGGAGGGGGTCGCCGAAGCTGAAGCCGCGCATGACAATGTGCCCAATGGTGGTGCTGAAACAAGGGGACGCCCTATTGCTGCGGATGCCCATCCTTCAATGACAACGGAGGAGAGGGATGCACTACTGCAGCAGCTTTGGTGCGGCAGAAGCCTATCCCACGGTGGTAGAGGAAGGGCGCGTGACGATGTGACGGAAGCGGAGGCGGAGCATGCCACGGCAGAGGCACATCGAGCGCTGACGAGAGAGGCGATCAAGGTGGCCGGGCAAGAAGTGAGCTCACGGGCAGCCACCTCGAGCTCTTCCTCTTCGACGGCCAACACAGTGCTTGCTCCCCTTCGGGCGAACTCTGGGGAACCCGCAGTGGAGCGGTTCTCCTCGTCGTCGCCAGGCACGATACTTCCTCGTGGGCAAGGCGCGGGGATTTTGTACTGCCAGGATATTGCCCGCATTTGTTGCTAGGTTAGCTTCGTGGCTCACCACCTTATTCTTTTTGCAAACTTGTTGTTAATTATTTTGAGCTTTTTGAACTATTTCGCAGACCTACCAGCTAGAGGTGGGTTGTGCGAGCATCGCCGAGGCCGAGCGAGAGGCGATCCTAGCGGAACTGGCCCTCTAGAGGTAGAGGGCGGAGCGTGCCCACAGGGAGGACGAGGCCATCCGTGCGGAGGCGGTCGTGGCGGCTGAGGCCCATGTGGTGGTGGCCGAGGCTCGCGCCAAAGAGGCGGAAGAAGCTCGCGCCTGCGCATGCCAGGAGGTCGCGTCTTGGGCTAAGTCGGCGGAGAGGGCTGCCGCTTTGGCGCGCTAGGAGGAAGAGCTCTTTGTTGTCCATTGCTCTTTGTCGACCAACACAACGTGCTCTCTCTTCGGCAGGAGCCCAAGCCGAAACCCGTGATGCGGAGCTGGAGGCGGTCTGCACCATGATACACTGTGAGGCCGAGGCGAACGTGCAGCGTGCTCGCGAGGCCCTTTAGGACGAGTGCGACCATGCTGCTGCCCTGGAGGTGAGAGCCATTGCGGTGGAAGCTGCCTAAGCTCGTTGTGAGGCGTCGGTTCAGGAGGTGGAGGTGGCCTTCGCGGAGCTGGTGGCTGTTAACGTTGAGCTGGCGCAATCTAATGTGGCGTTCACGAAGAGATCGAAGAAGAACACAGGAAGAATCGAGAGGAATCAGAGAAGAAACGAAACCTGAACCATGGAAGAACAGAGGAAGGAAAGCAGCAAAGGAGATGGGTTTCAGCGTTTTCTCATTGCGTGCCGGAAACGGAACAGTACTCGGGGTTTATATACCCTTACAGGCACTTGGGCCGCCGGACAGATACAAGGTCCATGGCCTACATCGAGACGCAGCCCAACTAACAGTCAAACTCCCTGCCTTACACTCTGTATTCCTGAGATTCCCTCCCCCTTAAGAATCCGCTTGTCCTCAAGCGATGATATAAGAAACTGCTGACCAAAACAGTTCAAATTTTCCCAAGTATTCCAGGACTGAGAGACCTCTGACCATTGAACCAAAGCATGCGGTTGAATGGTGGAACCTTTCTGTATCAACTTCATTTTCTGTATAGCAATGGGGCTCAAAAGAGATGCATCCACGAAAAATTGCAGATTTTCATCCAGATTGACAGTGGTGACCGGTGGAATAGCTTTCTTAAGTTGAGAAACGTGGATTACTGGATGAATCGATGAACTGGATGGTAGCTGTAGTTTATAAGCGACGGCCCCCACTTTCTACAAAATCTTGTAAGGCCCGAAGTACTTGAAACAAAGTTTCTGAGAAGATCTGCGAATGACTGGTTGTTGGGCATAAGGCTAAAGTTTCAAGTAAACCCAATCACCAACATCAAAAGATTTTTCCACTCTGTTTTTGTCTGCCTGATGTTTCATGCGTTGCTATGCTCTAGCTAAATTCTGTTTGATGCATTCCTGCATCTGTGCTCTGTCCTGAAGCCAAGTTTGTAATTCAGTGACAGGCTGAATTGTAGTATTTGAAATTCCAAAATGTCTGGGAGGATGACCGTACAACACTTCAAATGGAGATGCTCCTAAAGCAGAATGAAATGAAGAATTGTACCAGAATTCTGCTTGAGGTAACCACTTAGACCACTTAACCGGATTGGTTTGAACAAGGCAGCGCAAATAAGTTTCCAGACATTGGTTTAGTCACTCTGTTTGACCATCTGTCTGAGGGTGGTAGCTGGAGCTAAGATTTAAAGTAGTATCAGCCAACCTGAACAACTCTTGCCAAAACTGGCTAGTGAATATCTTGTCCCTATCTGAAATGATAATTTGTGGCATGCCATGTAACTTATAAATGTTGGACATAAAACTTTGAGCTACCGATGTTGCTGTAAATGGGTGACTCGATGCAATGAAATGTCCATATTTTGTCAACTTGTCCACCACCACGAGAATAGTGTCATAATGATTAGATTTGGGTAATCCTTCAATAAAATCCATGCTGATGGTATGCCAAGCTGTAGTAGGTATTGGCAATGGTTGGAGCAAACCTGATTGCCCTGCATGTGTGGATTTCGCTTGACTACACACTGTGCACTGAGTGATAACTGAATGATGTCTTGCTCCATATGAGGCCAAGCAAATAATGCTTTAATTTTGTTGTAAGTGGCTGTGATTCCACTATGTCCTCCAAGTCCACTGGCATGAAGTGCAGTAATAATGGCATTGTGAGCCTCCACATTAGAGCCCAACCATACTCTTCCTTTGAATCGAAGAATTCCTTCTTGTAAGGAAAATCCTTGAGAATTGGTACCAGTCAGAGCTAATTCGGTGAGAAGCTTTTTACAATGGTCATCGTGAGCATATCCCTCAACAATCACTTCCAGCCATTTGGGTTGACAGGTTGATATGGCCATCATTTCAGCACCAGGATAAGTTGTTCTGGATAAGGCATCGGCCACCGAATTGGTAAGACCCTTCTTATAGACAATGTGATATTGTAAACCCAGTAATTTGACAAAGGCCTTATGTTGAATTCCAGTTGTCAACCGTTGCTCTCCCAAATGGACTAAACTCTTATGGTCAGTATAGATAATGAAAGAGTTTTGTTGTAAATAAGGTCTCCATTTGTCTATAGCCATAAGGATAGCCAAACATTCCTTCTCATAAGTAGCTAGCTGCTTTGCTTTGCTGCCTAATGCTTTACTGAGATAAGCCAAAGGGTGTTTATTTTGCATCAAAACTGCCCCAATTCCAATGTCACTAGCATCAGTCTCAAGGATAAATGGTTGTTGAAAGTCAGGCATAGCCAACACTGGAGCTGAACTTAGTGCTGCTTTCAATGTATCAAAAGCCTTTTGATGAATGGAAGTCCAAACATAAGGGGTATGCTTTTTAAGCAAATCAGTAAGACATTTGCTTATAATGCCATAATGTTTAATAAATTTCCGATAATATCCACTAAGACCAAGGAAACCTAAGGGTCTTCACTGATTGAGGTGTTGGCCATGCTTGAATAGCTTGAACTTTCTTTGGGTCAGTAGCCACCCCTTGAGCACTGATAATGTGTCCTAAATATTCCAATTGGGATTGAGCAAAAGAACACTTAGATTTCTTCAAGAATAATTGATTGTCTTTAAGAATCTGAAATACTTGATTTAATTTGAATTCCCATAACCCATGATGAGTTCTAAAGGCTGTCTTGTGCTTTTCTCCCACAGCCATTCGAATTTGATGATAGCCTGAGTGCAAATCCAACTTGGTAAACCACTGTGCCCCATGTAATTCATCCAATAGCTCATCAATGATAGGAAGAGGATACTTATTCTTAACTGTAATGGCATTCAATTGTCTATAATCCACACAAAATCGCCAAGTCCCATCTTTCTTTTTAACCAAAATGACTGGAGAAGCAAATGGGCTAGTACTAGCTTGAACTACACCATTGGTCAGCATCTCTTGCAGCTGTTTTTCTATCTCATCTTTCTGCGATGGGCCATGTTTGTAAGGTCTTATGTTAACCGGCTGAGCTAAAGGAATCAATGGGATGTGATGATCACAAGATCTAGATGGAGGCAGTCCTTTAGGTGGTTGAAAAATGTCAGAATACTCATCTAACAGTGTCTGAATTGCACGTGGTAATGGTGTGTCAGCCACTTGGTCCTCCCCCATATACAAATAGACCATATGCTCAATATCTCCTCTTTTACCCCATTTGACCAATTGTTGGACTGTCATGTGATGGCATGTAGCAGTATTGTCAGCAATTCCTTGTAATTTGAATGAATCATGGTCAGTATGATAACTGATGGACTTAGTCCTCCAATCAATCCACATAGGACTATATTGTTCAAGCCATTCCATACCTAAGATGATATCATAGCAACTCAAAGGTAGCACCCGAAAATTGCTTTGGAAAGTAGTACCCTGAATGAGATACTGCAGCTGATGCACTGTCTTGGTACTGCAAAGTTTGCTCCCATTAGCAATGACTACCTGGACTGGAGGTATGTCCTCTGTGGGTAAATGTAACTCTGAAACAAGAAAGGTGTTGATGAAGTTACCGGTGCTTCCTGAATCCAACAGAATAGAGACCGATTTATGGGGCAATAAGCCCATTAGTTTGATGGTGCTAGGACCTTGAACTCCATCCACAGCAAACTGAGATAAATCTAATTGCTGCTGAACACTTGTAGAGGTAGTAGCAGTGAAATTGGTATTATCCCCTTCTTCATCATCCTCAGGGAAAACTGCTAAGAGTTCCTCCACCACATGAATAGGAATGGTTGTAGGACATTTATGACCAGGATTCCATTTTTCCCCACATCCATGAATAGGAATGGTTGTAGGACATTTATGACCAGGATTCCATTTTTCCCCACATCTCATACACAACCCTTGTGCTTTTCTCTGTGCTCTAAGAGAATCAAACTTATCCCATGATCGTTGTTTTCCTTCCACCTTGCTGTCCTGTGGTCCATTGCCCATAATACCTTTACCAATGTGCACTGGAGGGAGTGTTTTGCCACTGAACTTAGAATTTTCATTATGCTCCACTCGTGGATATGTTCTTTTGGAGGTGTTAGTCAACTCTTCTTCTTGCAACAATGCTAATGACAGAGCATAATCCACCGTCTTAGGCTTATGTAGCACCAAGGCTGAACGTAATTCAGGCTTCAGACCATCTAAAAATTTGTTCACCAAAAAGACCTCATATAAGCATGAATTATGAGCCAAGACTTTGAATGTGAGATCCTGAAATGCTTCATAATATTCTTGGACCCCCGCGTTTTGCTTGATAGCCAGCAAGGCTCGCATAGAGTTGCTATAGGTGTCTTGGCCAAACTTGCCCTCTACAGCCACACAAAGTTTAGGCCAAGAAATTCCTTCATGTTGCATCTCATAAGTCTGTAGCCAAAGTGCTGCTCGGCCCTAGAAATGAAGTGTTGCAAAACTAGCCCATAGGTGAACTGGAATCTGAAACATAGAAAAATATTTTTCACACTTCACTTTCCAAATCTTTGACTTCTCTCCTTCAAATTTTGGAAAATCAGTCCTTGGCATCCGAAAATCCGGACCATGCATGCTACCAGGCTGATAGGCACTGTTGCCTTGGATGCCGTCTCCTTGAGTGCGACACCTCTCCAATTGCTGCTGATCCATAGGACCTCGGATTCCTTCTCTGCCCTGAAATCTAACACTTGGTGTGGGTGATGGTGTCTCCTCCAAAAATGCCACACGGGTGTTCAGATTCTTCAGAGAGTTGCATACTCCTTGCAACATTTGATCGATCGCAGTTCTCCACTCATCCTGGGCCTTCAACCTCCCTTCTGTGGCGGTTGATACATCCGGCCCAGGTGGGGTTGGCCGAGGCCCAACAAATTAAGGTTGCCCGGACCCCAACAGTTCCTCAGCACACCCACTCGGGGAGAGGCCCAATCGCCCCAAAAGACTAGTCCAATGGGGAAAGGGTGGCTCTCCCTTTTAAGGTGGCTTCCTCCTCCCAAGTTAAGCAAGGTGGTATTATTCAGAGGCTCCACGGTCGCCGCCCGACTACCTGATCTTTCGATGAGAGATGAGGAAACTCTCGATCTGATTCGGAGTTTGACGTTAGCGGTCCGACTACAACCGTCCACGACGCTTGCGCCTTAGCAACCGGTACACCAATCTCCTGATTTGTTGATCCTGCCGGAGCACGAACAACGATCCTGCACGCAATCGAGAACGAGCAAGAACAAGATAACAAGCAATCTGAAATTGCTAATGTGAATATTTGAAATCAGGCAAACCAATCTGAAATTTGGAGTCTTGTTTACACGTGCGCAGACGGTCTAATCGACACGTGCTTGCACGGACAGTAGCAAAGAAGCTAAACTGATTCCTAAACAAAACCCAAGTCCTTTGTGGCGCCTATTACATGCTTTATATAGTGTAAGGGGGCTGCCAGAGATCAAGCACTAAGCAATATGGTACTAATCTGTTGCAGTTGGGCCGTGTGGGCTAGGAGTGGGGGGGCGCCTAGCCACCTTGGGCCAGCCGTGAGCTAGGCCCAACCTGGCCATGGCGCCTCCTTATGGGCAGGCCCATCTTTATGTGGAGTCTTCATCTTCTTTACATGCTGGCGTATGATGTCTGCTTCACGAGATGGTGCTTCTCCATAATTCCATAGCACCATGTTGACCATTTGCTGACGTGCACGAGCTCGCGTAACTGGTCCCTTCATCATTCTATCTTGTCGTTGAGTTGTCGGTGTGGCTATATCGAAGATAGTGATGTCCTCATCAGCGGTAACTGAACTCAGGATCGACTGCATCTTCTCTTCCATAGAGGTGATATTTGCCTCTGCTGCCGCCATCCGCGTAGTGAGTGTAACCCCTCTCTTCGCCACCTTCGCGTCGGAACCCGACACTGTGCAATCTCTCCCCAAATCAATTCCAACCTCGAGTATAGGGATTGTCTTACGGTCTCAACCCTAGAGCGAGACCAGCCTGCCTCTCGGAATGATTTTTACGGCTTTGATCGAGGGAATTTCGAGATCTTACAGTGCCCGTACCGGCTCTGATACCACTTGTGGCGTTCACGAAGAGATTGAAGAAGGACACAAGAAGAATCGAGAGGAATCAGAGAAGAATCGGAACCTGAACCATGGAAGAACAGAGGAAAGAAGGCAGCAGAGGAGATGGGTTTCCGCGTTTTCTCATTGCGTGCCGGAAAACAGAACAGTACTCGAGGTTTATATACCCTTACATGGCACTTGGGCCGCCGGACAGATACAAGGCCCATGGCCTACATCGGGACGCAGCCCAACTAACAGTCAAACACCCTGTCTTACCTTCTGTATTCCTGACAGCTGCTTGACTGCGCTTGCCATTTCTAAAATGCCTCGATCACAGATGTCATTTCAACTGTTTTTTCTCTCAAATGTGTCATTATGAGGATTTACGGGACAATACCACACAACAATACACTAAGAAATACATCTTTACTGTGGGTCCCACATGTCATAGTGTGAGCGTCGTCTTCTACCTCCGGGAAAATTGGATTTTTGCCCTAAAGTTAATGCGCCTTTGTCTTTTTGTCCAAAGTTGCTCTGTCAGACTAGATGGGGATAGTTCTGTCCACAGGGGGTTTTCTAAAAAATTTCTATTTGAGACTAGAGCATGCATGATCGTGCGAGCTGATAGCTGAGCCGGCCGGGTCAAAGCGAGGCGAAACAGAGCAGATAGCGGAGCAGCGCAACGCAGTGACAAAGGCGACTCCCGTGCACCCGCGTCGCCATGGCCACTGCCACCGTGCCGGTGGCCAGGTCGCCGAGGAACATGTGACATGGTTAGCTAATTAAATACGGTTTGCCATTGCTGTACGGTTAGCTCAAAAGCCAGAAATCAGTGCACGGTTTGCTCCACTATAGATCATCTCATTTGCCATTAAAATAGTAAATACCATATCCAAAAAAATTGACTATAGCCACAAAAGAATGCATATTAAGCCATCATCTAAAATGATTGTTTTTTCTTCCTCGGAGTAATCTTCTTGACATGGCCCGGGGAAGGGCGGCGGGAAGGGCAGCGCGAGCAGGAAGATGGGGGAGTCTAGGCCGGAGAAATCCCGAGACGGGGAAACCAACAGACATACGGTGAAACAAAGAGGCGGTGGGAATTTTCTAGAAAACCCCCTGTGGACAGAACTATCCCCATCTAGTCTCACAGGGCAAAAATACCAAGGCAGAGCAACTTTGGGCAAAAAGACAAAGGCGCATCAACTTTGGGGCAAAAATCCAATTTTCCCTCTACCTCCAGCTCTCTCTCTCTCCTCTCTCCGGCCAAGGGGCGACGGCGGCCATCGAGACGCTGGCGGGGGCGAACTCCGGCGGCGGCGGCGGCGGCGCCGGAGCAGCCGCCTCACCTCTATAACTCGCTCCTCCGCCGCCGCCATCGCGCTCCTCTGCCGCCGCCGAGCAAGCTCCTCCTCCGCCGCGCGTGCTCCTCTGCCGCCGAGCTCCTCCTCCACACCACCAAGAGCTTCCCCGAGCCACCCTAGCAGTTGGAGAACCACCGATGAGCCCCCATCTTCGATTTTCCCCAAATTCATCCCCCAAAGACAAAATAAAAAATTGAGCTCTCACAGATCAAATTGGTCCAATAGCATGTGTCCTAGAGGTTCCTTGAGTTTACATACACCTTTCCCATGCGGATAGCCGGCCAATTTTGACTCAGGCCGTCGCTGCCATTAGCGCCACTGCCCAGTTCCGCTTCGCGTCGCCGCCAGCTCGCCTTCGGCCACCTTCCTCTCGGACAAGCCTCTCTTAAGATTCCCCGTGTGCCCCTCTTCATTTTCCCCATCTTTCCCCTATCGAAACGCTACCAGTTCACCGGGAACAGCCGCCACAGTGCTGCCGCCACCGTTCTCCATGCCCCCTTCTCAGGCCTCGTGCTGCTTGTGCCGCCACCTCGGCCGAGCTCCGACGAGGACAGCTCTCGGGAGCTCGATGGCGGTGGCGGGACCTTGACAGCGCTTGCGGGATCCCCATGGCGGCGCTGGGAGGTCAACGGCAGCCCTAGAGGGAGAGGTTGAGGAGGATGGAGGAAGAAGAATGGGGTAGATTATGACAGGTGGGACCCACACATCATAAAGTATTTCTTGTGTATTTCCCCTGTATTCTGCCCTGTAAACTCCCATAATGACACGTTTGAAAAGGAAAAACTGTTGAAATGGCATCTCTGCCAGGACCGAATTAAAAATGGCAAGCGCGGTCATGGGTGAAGTTATAATGGCACCGATGATATTAACCCATTTTATTTGGCGGCATCAAGCGGAATACGGATCTTCGATTGTTCTCTTTGGGTGGATCAGGAGTCGATTTGATCCACCAGTTATTTTATGTCTTATTATTTTATTTTTTGTCGTACTATTAAGGGGGGGGGGGTCGGTGGTTAGACTTCTCAAAAATATCATCGAGGTTCAAAGCACAAAAATTAATTCATTGACACAGGTGAGATCTTTTCAAATTATCCTCAATATATTCTTCCAAAAGATATTTTATCTTCCAAAAATATCTCCCCATAAATTTCAGAAAAATTTTCTTAATTCGAAAAAATTACATCTTAGAGCTCGGACGGTCCGGCCTCACCTCGTGCTGTCTAGGGTGCATTGTGCTAGTTCTGTACCACGGCTGGGAACTTTCTGGCCAACAAGGCAAGTTGCTCCTCTGGAATCTTGTCCATCTGATCATGGACAGCTCGCAGAGAGTAGAGAAAGAGAAACCCACATCGGCAGGAGAAGAACAAGAAGGGCCAGCAATCAAGGCTATAGACGAAGGACCCGGCTCTCTAGCAATATGCTCAAGTTCATGAGTCTTGATATTCGAGTAGAGCCCATAAAAGGTCAGCTTCAAGAGATCAGCTGCCTGCCGAATGGCGGTCACCTTCATATCCCAGACCTTCAGATCCAAGGCAGAAAGGAAGTGTCTTCGTTCTTCGAATCGGTATAGGTCATGCTGTTGACGCAAAATATGAGGGTTTTTGCGAACACACGTGCAGAAGCGTCAATTCAGTGATCACGTCGCAACTCAAACCAAGCGTGCCAATTGATTTGATCTGTAAATCAATAAGGATAAAATCGTCAGTAATATAAGCCTAATCGGCTTTTAAATAGCAAGATCAGGTTATCCATAATCGGTTTTTATATTGACCGATTACAGGGTCTATCGGCTTAAAGCCAGATAGAGCAAACAAATTTAGATGGACATTCAAATCTAATTCTTTTATTTACTTTTGGTATTTTTTATAATAGCATCAGCAATAAACCCTAATATTAGTATATCTAGTTTAACCAAGAAACAGATTGAACAGATTGGTCAGGCCAAGACAGTATTCAAGTCTAAGTCTGGATATAAACCAATAAACCGATTTAAGGATCTAAAGACTGATAAAGGTAGATGCAATACAGATCGGTAAACGTTTGCACAGGCAAAACCCTAAACATGGCATATACAAGATCGATTGAACGAGACAGTTGCATATATCAAATTCGGAAAAAGCATATGAAATATCTAACAATCGGTATTACAGGATAAACACACATTACAGATCGATTAAATCGAGGCAGTGCAATATGCGGGAACATGTTAAAGATCGGTAAATCCCGAGACAGTCTAACATGGTTTATATACATGAGGTCAACATGATGCAGCCATGCATATGGGTTACAAGGAGAGAATCGATTATCCCATCGAGATAGCTCTACTTGCGAGTTGAAGCCTTTCGACGAGGACGATCGGATTCGAGAGAAAGTTTTTGTGTATTGAGTCGTAGATCCCTATTCTCGAAGCCTAAAGCCCTATTTATAGTGTTACAATGTCGATACCGATACAACCTAATTTATCGCTATGCGCTCGGCCACATCGTATTTCTTCCGAAGTCTTACAAGTATCGGTATTCGGCCTTTCTTGTTTGCCGATAAAGCCCATTTCCGATTTGGCCCAATAATTCCAACATATTCATTTGACCCTTTCCGAATATCCGATTTTCTGCCAAATTTGGGTGTCAACACATGCCCCTAAGTTTGGCAATGAACATTTCATTAGCCGAACTTCCAAGTAAAATCGGATTTATCATACCAGAATACTTCACATTTCCATCCCTGTAACTTCTCGTTTTCAGCCCCTTTGTAGAACACGTGTCAGCCCAGCAGACAATTTGAGCCGAAACTGTAACGCCGGAAAGCGCGGTAAAACCCTAGTTTTTACCACGGCTATAAATAGCACACCATTCGCCGTCATTTTCACAGTCGACTCTGCCCACACGTCTCTCACATCGGAATTTCCGGAGCTTTCAGCAACCAGCGCACAGCCAACTCTCCTCCAACTCTCGATCGGCATCATGTCTCAGGTACTAATTCAATGCTCGGACTCTGAAGCCTTGTACTCTTTGGGCCCAGTAGGAGATCGAGATCCATCGGATTTCATACATCACTCCGTAGGAAGACTCCCTTTATTTGCCGACAAGCTTAGTGCGAACAGTTGGAAATCGGAATTTCGATCTTGGCCTAGCCCAATCAAAGGATATAAGGACTGGCTGATCCGGGTTTATGCCCAAAAACAAGAGCAATGGGACGAGTTAGGAATAACCGATGCCATTCTTCTTTCCTTATGTCGCACTAAGGATATAAGGAATAACCGTTTATGGCCGCATCGGCTTATTTCTGGTGTGACACTGCAAATGCCATCCTCTTCCCGACAGGACCAATAAGCCCTACACTTCTAGATGTAGCTATGTTGACTGGTCTTAGTCCCGATGGCGAGATGCTGATAGAACCTTCCAGGGAACTGGGCCCTGGTAGGCTGTTCGACTGGGCCGTCAGGGAGTGGGCCATGGCAATGGGCCGTAATTCTATCCCCGACAGTCTCTGCTCACCAAAAGCCCAGCACTCAGTTGGCAATCTCGGCGGACCATTCTGGTTTATCGGAATGTTCCTGAAACTCCATATATACAATTCCCTCGGTGAATTAGATTTCGGTCTGCCATTTCCAAATGAGCACGAAGCCAATGGCAAAGTCCGTCCATGCAAATCTTACGGAGAGATGATGTCGGTCAACTGCAACCGCCGACGCCTCAATCAAGATGATCTTGCTAATTCTTTGGCTGCTCTCTTCACAATGTCAGAATCGGAATACGGATTACAACAGTTTAATCCCTACACCGATCTTGATAGATATCCGATTCCTTCATTTTTTCGATTGGAAAACACCTTGAAAGGAGAGGCCCTGGTAGCATACAAGGAATTCAACTCTCCATGAATTTTCTTTGCTATCCTGAGCACAAGAACTCACATCAGAAAACCATCTTATGAGTTCTACCACCCGGCCATAGTTGGTCGGCAGTTCAACCTTGATACGAAGTTATTACGTCTTATGAGTTCTACCACCCGGCCGTAGTTGCTCGGCAGTTCAACCTCGGGCAAAACATTCCTGATCTCTTCATCTATCGCCAACTGAATGCCCGAGAAGACCTAAACCCCAAATCGGCTTATGGAATTCTATCGGCCGCTCAAATTGATTTTGAAATGCCATCAGAATTTCGAATGTGGGCCGATACTTCGCCAAAATTCGACGACTGGTGGGAAGCCATCGCAAAAAACATCTATGCTACAGAATGTGGAGCTTCAACCTTAATCGAACGAATCACTGGCAGAAAGAAAACTTGCAAGCCCAATTGGCCCAAGATCGCTGGTAAGATCGAAGCCCCATCGAAATCAGAAACCAACAGCTCAAGCACTACCGATTCTGATAGTTCCGATGTTGACAAGGAGGAAAACTCTTCCGAATCAGGACCTTCTTCATCAGACTCAGACGATGAAAGAACAGAATCCCAGACCCACGCATCGTCTTCTTGTAGCGAGGTTACTAACTTGCGTGCGTCTGCTAACTCACTTTATTCTCTTCGATTACTAACCTCCCTTTTTTTATTTTTATTTTTTTTAGAGTGGTGAATCCCAGATCCATGCATCGTCTTCTTGCAGCGAGGTTACTAACTTGCGTGCGTCTGCTAACTCTTATTACTCTTTTCCGATTATTAACCCCCTGCTTATTTTCAAAGCCCGCATCGGCCTTTGCGCAAGGTTCCTCTCAACAATCCAAGAAGAGAGGTATAATCGGTTTATGATAACTGTAAAACATCCGATTTCTCATTCACCTTTACTCAATAGGGAAATCCGAAGGTGAACCCGGCCTGAGGAAGAAACTAGCTTGTAAAAGGCCGAGGCTTCCAAAGGTGCGTACTCCCGATAGCACCGAATCTATCTGTGATACAGTAAGCACTTATTCCTGCAAGCTCTTACGACTTTCTTATAGGCATCCCTTTGACTATCAGAATTTGGATTTCAGGATACCTCCCCCGTTTCCAAGGAAAAGAACAGCACTCCTGCTCCTCCTCCAGCCTCACACACGCCGCCGGCCTTCAATCGTAGTGTCGCATTGAATGCTCTCGTCCTTCGCAGCAGGGGGAGCCTTCGACCAGAAGACTCCTTTCGGAATGCTCCCTGCCAAACGGGCCCCACCTGACAAAGGGGGACCCTGCGCGCGCCAAGCGCCCGGTCTTCTCTGGGACTCTTTACACCCAGGTATTTATTATACCGACAAGCTCAACTTCGATCCGTCCAATATGGATTGGCTCGACGACGAGCTAGACTTTCTGTCTTCGCCGATAAGGCCTTCATCTCCCCCAGCCATGATCACGGATTCACCTGCTGCAGCTCCAGCCAAGAAGAATCGGTTTTCGCCCGACACTCTCATTAAACTTAAGCAGATGTGGGAGTTGTTCGGCGACGAATTGGCTTTCCTGGCTAATCCTCTGGCCATAAGGGATATAGCTGATTCTATCAAGGAAGTCCTCCAGGCGCAGGTGGTTTCGGCCATCGAAAAAGTGCTGCCCCTGGCCACAAAGAAAGCCGACTTCGATGCTGCACTCGATCGGCTCCATCAAAGAGAAGCGCTGAAGGACGCGAAGGCAGAGTTGAAGGGGCTGGTCCAAGACGCCAACGCTCAAAACGACAAGCTCCAAAAGCTGAAGCGTGAGGCTGAATCGGCAAAGCTTGCTGCTTCCAAGGCAGTCTCAAGGGTCAAGTCCCTGGAGCTGGAATTGGAAAAAGCAAAGAAAGCCGAAGCAGCTGCTCTTTCTGATTTTGAAGAAACCAAATCGGCGGCCAAAGAGCAGTACAACACAGTGAAGGCTTGCGGCCTGGCGATACTGGAGGCAAAAAGGAAAATACCAATTATACCTGGCTCAATTGAAGAAGACACCGCCATCGTTAACCAGGTCCGGGACACCATGACCAGTGCTGCCGCCGCAATTTTTTAATTCTGTGATTGCTTGGCCAGCGAGCCAAATATTTACTGTATGGATCGGTTTTTATTTATCGGAAAAACAAGGTTTCACTCTGCCCTTCGGGCTAAAACGATTGAGGCTTTCGCGCCTTTGTAACAACGCCTTTTATTCAATCGTTCAAATACTTATATCTTCCTACAGGCGATTCATAGAATCGGCTTTTGCTCAACAGCAACGTGTCGAGGCGACTTCTTTAACAGGTCGAATGACTATAGGCGATTCTTTTAGAATAGGCTTTCACTCAGCAGCAATGCGTTGATTAAAATTGAACTATAGGCGATTCACACAGAATCGGCTTTTTGAATTGGGCAAAATTATGCCGCCTAGTCACCAAAGTACGAAACAGTTTTCCCTGAACTATAGGCGATTCACAGAATCGGCTTTTATCAAACTTCAGCTCAAGCTCCAACCCAAACGCTAGGATAATACTTTTTCAAATACTTGGCATTAATTGCTTTACCGAAAACTTCTCCATCAAGCGTTTTCCAAGATATACGTATTTCCAGGAATAATCCGATTGATCTTGAAAGGCCCTTCCCAGTTTGGCGACCATTTTCCGTATTTAGGATCTCTGGAACCAATCTATAAAAACATTTTCCATACAAGCTCTCCCACTTCAAACGTCTTCGGCACAACCTTCTTGTTGTAATGTCTCGCAACTCTTCGCTTATCACGCCCAATATGTTCCAGAGCCTTTAACCGAACCACCACCATGTCATCAAGCTTATCCGCCATTAATCTATTGTAATCATCGGCTTTTACATTATTTTGTTCTTCAACTCTCGTAGAACCGATGATGGCTTCGACCGGCAGAACAGCTTCTTGACCGTAGACTAGTTCAAACGGCGAAACCTTCGTAGCTCCATGCTTAGCAATCCGATATGCCCATAGCGCATCCGCTAAAATATTATGCCAAGCCCGCGGTCTTTCATCGATTTTCCGTTTGATCAGCTTTATAGCACTTTTATTCGACGATTCTGCTTGGCCGTTGGCTTGAGCATAATATGGCGATAAATTTATTGGTGATCCCCAGGTTCCGAGCGTAATCTTGGAATGCCTCTGACATAAATACCGATCCCTGATCTGTAGTGATCGTTTGGGGAATACCGAATCGGTAAATTATGTGCTCTTTGACAAAATCGATCGCTTCAGCAGTTACTTTCCTCAATGGTACAGCTTCAACCCATTTGGTAAAATAATCCGTTGCCACCAAAATATACCGATGCCCCTTGGACGACGAAGGAAATATCTCCCCGATCATATCCATTCCCCATCCCCTGAAAGGCCACGGTTTCACGATCGGGTGCAACATTGATGCAGGCGCATGCTGAATATTTCCAAACTTCTGGCAATCTTGGCAACCTTTGTAATACTTGAAACAATCTTCCACCATGGTCGGCCAAAAATATCCCACACGCTTTAGCATCCATCTCATCTTATAGGCTGACTGATGTGTCCCGCACAATCCTTAATGAACTTCCCCGACTGCTATCTTAGCGTCTTCCTCATTCAGGCATTTAAGTAACAATCCATCAAAACTCCGATAGTATAACCTGTCACTAATCAAGACATACCTTTGAGCCTTTCTCTTTAACTTCCTATCGGTCTTTCCACTTGTCGCTGATCAGAACATACCTTTGAGCTTTTCTTTTCAACTTCCTATCGGCTTTCCCTTGAGGATCTCTAAGATATTTGATAACTTCTGCCTACCACCCTGCTGGAACAGGATTTGTAATTGGAATAAGTTCAAATTCCATGATCGGTAATTTATAACCCGATGCTTCCTGAGCTAAATCATTGGCCTCACAATTCTGTTCCCTCGGAACATGGTGAATTGCAAACATGGCGAAATACTTGGCCAAATTAGAAGCCCTTTCCAGATATTCTCGAAGATATTCACTGTGGCAATCATATTTACCGATCATCTGGAAAACTACCAACTGTGAATCTCCAAATACTTCCACAGCAATAGCACCAGCCTGGATCAACCATTCTAATCCATGAATCAAAGCCTCATACTCAACTTGATTGTTGGTCAACCCAAAATCTATGGTGACGCCAAATCGGTAAGGAACACCACCAGGGGAGACAATAAAAATACCGATTCCACATCCTCTTTCACAAACCGATCCATCAAAGAACATTACCCATGGCAACGAAACTGACAGATTAATGCACTGATGATGCGCAATAAAATCGGCTAATACCTGCCCCTTGACAGCTTTTGGAGATTCGTAAGTTAAATCAAACTCGATGAGGGTGTATGCCCATTTACCGATCCGCCCCTTGATGATTGGGGCACTAAGCATGTATTTGACCACATCGGTTTGACAAACTACTTTGCATTCAGCATCCAATAAATAATGTCTCAGCTTAGTGCAAGCAAAGTATAAGCAAAGACAATACCTTTCTACCACCGTGTATCGGGTCTCCGGATCTAATAGCTTTCTGCTCAAATAAAAGATTGCATGCTCCTTTCCGTCTACTTCCTGGACCAACACTGCCCCAAGTGTTTTTTCCGATACCGATAAATAGAGTTTAAACGGCAAACCATCCTTTGGAGCAACCAGAACGGGTGGGTTCGTCAAGTACCCTTTGATGTCATCAAACGCTTTCTGCTGTTCCGGCCCCCAAATAAACTTATCGGAGTTCTTTAGCTTAAGCAACGGTGAAAATGGAATAATCCTTTCCGATAAATTTGAAATAAACCTCCTCAAATAATTAATTTTACCGATCAGCTCTTGCAAACGCATTTTCGAATCTGGAGGCTTGGTATTCAAAATCGCCTTTACTCGATCAGGGTGGACTTCGATTCCTCTCTGATGCACCATAAACCCCAAAAACTTGCCGGCCGATACCCCAAAAGCACACTTCTTTGGATTCATCTTCATGCCATACTTCCTAAATCGATCTAAAACGGTTATGATATCAGCCAAGTGTTGTTCTTCTTCCTGGGATTTAATCACCACGTCATCGATATAAATTTCAACAAGTTTACCGATTAAATCGTGGCAAATCAGATTCATCCCTCTTTGATATGTAGCCCCAGCACTGATCAGCCCAAAAGTCATCACTACCCACTCAAACAAGCCGATGGAACCAGGACATCTAAACGCAGTCTTGCTCACATCCTCTTCAGCCATAAAGATTTGATTGTAACCAGCATTGCCATCTAGGAAACTAATAATCCGATTGCCAGAGGCAGCATCAATTAAACGATCGGCAATCGGCATTGGGTATTCATCCTTATACGTCGCTTTGTTCAGATCCCGAAAGTCGATGCACACCCGTATTTTGTCCGAATCTTTCTTCCCTACTGGAACAATATTGGAAATCCAATCGGCATATTTACATGGCCGAATAAACTTCGCATCCAATAATCTCTGAATTTCGGCTTTTACTTGATCATAAATCTTCCAACTGATCTTCCTCGGTGACTGTTTTACTGGCCGAAATCCAGGTTTCATCTTAATCCTGTGCTCGGCTATGGATCGGTCTAAACCAGGCATCTCGTGATATTCCCAGGCAAAGCAATCCACCCGATCCTTGAGTATCTGGATAAGCCGATCCTTATATTCCCGCGGCAACTGTTTACTGATATAAGTGGGCCTCTCTTTACCATCAGATCCGATATCGACTTTCTCAAGTTCATCAGCCGATATAAACCCCTGGCCCATCTTAGACTCTACTTCCTCTAGTGCCGCGGTTCCCATAAAAAACCCTCATGCCCCTGAGTTACCGATTGCGCTTCCAACGTCGTTGGTTTAAAGCCAGCTTTGCTGAAACTGAGGAAATCGCAATCGTCTAAAGGCTTACCTGATAAAGCTTCTAGGTTGTCGTGAATCTCGGCGCAATCGGCTTCTGCCGTCAGGGACTCTCCTTTGACAACTTCTATTTGTTCGCCTATCCACTGGATCAAAAGCTGATGCAATGTCGATGGTATGCAGCAATTGGCATGTATCCAGTCTCTTCCCAACAGCACATTGTAATTTCCTTTTCCCTCGATTACGAAAAAGGCTGTGGGGATCGTCTTGCTTCCAATAGTCAACTCCACGACCAGAACCCCTTTTGCCTCGGTCGGATTTCCGTTGAAATCACTCAATACCATATTGGTTTTGACCAAATCCTCCGTGGATTTCCCAATTTTGCGGCACACGGAATATGGCATCAAATTAACCGTTGCACCACTCGTGATAACTTCGTATAGCATACATTATACGAAGTTATACGATCGGGTGGATTGCTTTGCCTGGGAATATCACGAGATGCCTGGTTTAGACCGATCCATAGCCGAGCACAGGATTAAGATGAAACCTGGATTTCGGCCAGTAAAACAGTCACCGAGGAAGATCAGTTGGAAGATTTATGATCAAGTAAAAGCCGAAATTCAGAGATTATTGGATGCGAAGTTTATTCGGCCATGTAAATATGCCGATTGGATTTCCAATATTGTTCCAGTAGGGAAGAAAGATTCGGACAAAATACGGGTGTGCATCGACTTTCGGGATCTGAACAAAGCGACGTATAAGGATGAATACCCAATGCCGATTGCCGATCGTTTAATTGATGCTGCCTCTGGCAATCGGATTATTAGTTTCCTAGATGGCAATGCTGGTTACAATCAAATCTTTATGGCTGAAGAGGATGTGAGCAAGACTGCGTTTAGATGTCCTGGTTCCATCGGCTTGTTTGAGTGGGTAGTGATGACTTTTGGGCTGATCAGTGCTGGGGCTACATAACTATTACAATACCGATACCGATATGACCTATTTTTCCGGGCTGCGCCTCTAATCCGATCGTATTCTTTCTGAAATCTTATATGCACCGGTATTCTTCAATAATCTTTCCTTTTTTGCCGATGAAGCCCATTTCCGATTTGGCCTAATAATTCCAACATACTCGGCCTCTTTTGAATATCTGATTTTCTGCCAAATTTGGGTGTCAACACAAATAGGAAGACGTGCTCATCACTTTCCTCCGTGCAAACCAGGACGTGTTTGCTTCGAAGCCTTCGGACATGCCTAGTGTTCCGAGGGAGGTGATCGAGCACTCCCTCTACGTCGACGAAAAGAGCGGCCAATCAAGCAGCGCCTGAGAAGATTTGCGCCAGATCAGAAGGACGCCATTCGGGAGGAAATCACGAAGCTGCTGGCAGCACGATTCATCAAGGAAGTTTATCATCCTGAGTGGTTGGCCAACCCGGTCATGGTGCAGAAGAAAAACAAGACATAGCAAATGTGCATTAACTATACCGACCTCATCAAAGCTTGTCCCAAGCATCCTTTAGGGCTCCCCCGCATCGACCAAATGGTGGATTCCACCGCCAGGTGAGAGCTCCTAAGCTTTCTGGATGCTTACTCAGGTTGTAGCGGTGTTTTCACACTCAGCTCGGCCGCAACGTGGAGGCCTACGTTGACGACGTCGTCGTGAAAACGCGAACGTCAGATGTCATAACAGATTTGACCGAAACATTCAAGAGCCTAAGAGTGTGTCTTTGGGGTTTCATCCGATAAAGTACTCGGATTTATCGTATCTCATCGGGGGATTGAAGCCAATCCTGAAAAGGTCAGCGTCATCATGAAGATGAAGCCCCCGACCAGTCAGAAGGATGTGCAGAGGCTCACTAGATGCATCGTGGCACTAAGCCGATCCGTTTCCCGTCTCTGGGAGCGTGGCATACCGTTCTTTATGCTCCTGCATCGACAAGATGGTTTTCAGTGGACGGCGGAAGCACAAGAAGCCTTCGAAGATTGCAGTAACAGATGCGGAAAATATAGTACGCAAATGCGAAGGCTGCCAATTTTTTGCACGGCAGATTCATATGCCGGCCCAAGATCTATAAACGATCTCGATTTCTTGGCCATTCGCCATCTGGAATCAGGACACTGTAGGGCCTCTCAAGCGAGCGCAAGGTGGATTCACTCACCTCTTCGTCGCCATCGACAAGTTTACAAAGTGGATTGAAGCCAAGCCGGTTTGCTGACATCACGGCCACCAAGGCACACGAGTTCTTCAGGGACATCGTCGTATGCTTTGGCGTGCCTAATCGCATCATCACCGACAATGGCGCTCAGTTCAAGAGCAGCGAATTCCAGGACTAGGACAAGGAGCTGGGCATCAAAATCTGCTACGCCTCTGAGGCCCATCCAAGGAACAACGGGCAGGTTGAACGTGCCAATGGATTAATCTTATAAGGACTCAAAGCAAGGATCTTCGATCGTGTAAAGCCGTATGCCACGCGCTGGGTTTAGGAGTTGCCTTCGGTTCTCTGGGGCATAGAACAACCCCAAGTCGAGCGACCGGGAAGACACCCTTTTTCCTAGTTTACGGCTCAGAAGCAGTCCTCTCGGCTGAATTGAAGTTCCGCTCTCCACGGGTGCGCAACTACGACACCAACCAGTCGGACGAGTGAAGAATGGAAGACCTCGACAGGCTCGAGGAGTCCAGGGAAGCAGCAATGATCCAGTCAGCTAAATACCAACAGGGCTTGCGTCGTTATCATCAGCGCAACGTATGGGGCCGTGCATTTTCTAAAGGAGATCTGGTCCTCTGAAGGAATCAGAAGCACAAGCACAAACTCTCCCCAATTTAGGAAGGTCCCTATGTGATTGATGAGGTCACACGCCCGGGGGCTTATCGGCTGAAGCGAGAAGACGGATCAGACGTGCCTAATACCTAGAACATCGAGCAACTATGTCGTTTTTATTTTTAAATCTTGTATCCAAATATCGTGTAATTAGTCTCTTGTTTGACTTGCTGCTTAGCCGTACACAACTAAACAGTATGTCGGGGGCTACACTAAGTAGTGTGCGGAGTCACCGCATCATATCTTATCAATGAAATTGTTTTCTCTTTACATGTGTTGACCTAATTTGGCTATTATGAAAATTCTTGAGTAGTGGTGCTCATGCTTGTCAAAGATTACGTTTAGTCGTTCGGTACATGCATAGGGAGAAGGCCAAGTGCTTATTCCTAGCACTCGGGGGCTGGACTAGTCGGCAGAAGAGTTACACGAAAAGAGGATAAATCACATACTCAGATAAATTAAAGATCAAGATGCATTGAAGATCAATTAAACATTCAGGAGTTAAATTAAACATTCAGGAGTTAAATCGTCTACAGAGTCAAATGTCATGCCAACGTGGCAGAGATCTCCCGAACTTCTTCCATAAGAGCGGAGGCCTCTTCTTCGTCGCAGCAAATCCTTCTCGCACGGCTTCGACGTCTATGCCGGGATAGTTTGACTTCATGATGGCCAAAACTTGGTTGGTGCAAGTTATCGCCGCCTCCCTTGAGAAGACCTTGATCTGTGCGGGAATGTCTTCAAGTCGTGCCATGAAGATTTCGGCATCTGACGGCAGCTCGTCTTCAGGATGAAGATATTGGAGTGCTGGAGCCACCATCTTCAGAGCGCGGTCGCGTAGCTCATTGGCGGACTTCACCTTCTCATCAAAGACTTGTAACTGCGCCTTGGGTTTTTGCTCATAGGCTACAAAACTAGTCGGACATCATAAACTAGTCGGGCTTTAGTGAGGTTGAGCTAGGGAGAGACAGAGACAGAAAGTTACCCTCCAGCTCCCTGGCCGATCTATCAGCTTGGGTGCTGGCCAGGAAGACTTCTCCCTCCATGGCCTTCTACCTCACCTCCATCACTGCTGGTTTTCCCTCAAAGCTTTGTACAAAGACACGTATGAAGGATCAATCTGAAAGTAGCATTCTACAATTGCATGGTAGTTTAATATTGTTCGGAGGTGCTCACCTTGGATGGTATTGGCTTCTTCTACGTGGCGGAGTCGGAGTTTGGTAATTTCCCTTCGGAGCTCCTCGATCTCACCACGGTATTGCGACTTGAGCTCATACAGAGCGTTGTCGAATTCATCATGAGACTTCAGCTCGCCCACGGCTCTCCGCAAGCACATAGACTTATGTTTGGACCTCTTGCTCATACGCTGCGTGGGGACAGGATGGAAGATCAGTCGGATTCTTGGTGTAAAACGAGAATTCTAGACATGTAGGGATTTTTACCTCAAGTATGTTAGTACAGAATTTTGGCATGTTTTGCAGCACCTCCCACTCCTCGGTCTCCTGCTCGTCATCAACCTCATAGCCTTCCAGCTCTTTTCTCCATTTCACTCGGAGGGGAGGGGGATTGGCACTGGCAGCGGGGGAAGAATTTCCTCGATTTCTTGCTCTGAGCTTCCAGGAGCCGGGGCCGGGATCTTACCCTTCGCCGATGAGGATTGGTGAGCAGTAGGGGATGGTGGGGAAGCAGGTTGAGGTGTTGAATGATGAGCGGGGCCCTCATTTGGAATGGGCTCAGTTTGGCAGTCAGATCTTGGAGGGGCAGGAGCCGACGTCTTGGTGCTGCGTTTACCTTGCATGGTGCCCAAGACAAGTTTCCTACAAGTATTTGAAGATTTTTGAGACCCTGGTTTCTTTACAAACAATGAAGAATGAAGTTGTGAGGGGAAACCTTTGCGATGGAATAAATTTGGCTCCCACCCGAGTGGATTGACCACTTGAGGCGGAGCCGGAAGGCCTTTTAGCCTCTGGTGTGGCCTCTGGGCTAGCAGCTGGATGAGTCGGAGGGCTTGGAGATCGCCTAGAGGGAGCTGGGCTAGGCTTCAGAGCTGGGTGATGACGGTGCAGGAGCGGGATGTCATCTTCATCGTCATCGTCATCCTCGTTCGAGTCCTTTCGGACGACTCCCTTGCCTTTCTTGGCTGGAGGGGCATCAGCCGAGTCCTCTGCAAGGCGCTTGAGCAGTGCCTCCTTGTGGCTGGGAGCTTCGGGGACGGGATATGTGGAGAAAAAGGTGGCGCGTTCATGTGCAAAGATCATATCAGATTAATTATAAAAAGAATTTCCTAGACCACAGCGAGTGGAGAAGGGGATTTCCTGCTTACCACTGGAGGAGGATATGACAAGCGGTACGCGGCCGGACAATTCTCGTTCTTTATAATCGAGCCTGGGGCGAAGGTCACTCGGCTGATCAAAGCCTTGTGAGATGGGCTCTTCACTTTCCCGAGTTGGTTTATCGAGTTTCATCAGTAGGTTTATCGAGTTTCATTAATTTTTTTTCAAGTTCCACCATTATTTTTTTCATGTTTTGTGGTTTTTTTTCAAGTTTCATTTACACAGGTTTACTGGCTA
Organism: Raddia distichophylla; assembly: GCA_005191435.1. NCBI lineage: Eukaryota > Viridiplantae > Streptophyta > Magnoliopsida > Poales > Poaceae > Raddia > Raddia distichophylla. Next base: position 1,576,782 of record SPJY01034554.1, on the reverse strand, counting down.
AAGCTTAAATTTACAGAGGAGCGATGGGTAAATTGAGAGAGAGAGATAAGGGGCCACACATGCACAAACCTGCATGCAAGCTTGATAGCAAACGGTTTTTTTTTCATGCATACGATTATACGAATTCATGATTTTAATTGTACTAGGTACATCAGACACCCTTGCCACATAAAAAATGAAAAAATTGATGATTTGCCACTCTTAACATTGGTGCTCGCTAAAATTACCACTCTATGTGTATTACACGTGGGACCATCTGTGTGTATTACACGTGCCAGAGTGGCATTTTAGCGAGCACCAATGTTAAAAGTAGCAAATCGTCAAATCCCCCCATAAAAATGGTGCAAGTTTTATGGATGCATGTGGACCGAGTCCATGTAAGCTATTTTTGCGTGTGAAAGCGACTGGCGCCATGCAGCAGCAGACTAGACGCGAAAGCAGTGGGAGCACTAAAAAACATGGAGCCTCAGGGTTGTCTGATGCGCGGGATGACTCGATCCAACGGCCATCTGATCGGGCGGCTCGTGGATGGTCATGGATCCCATGGACGCCACGTGCTCAGACGGACGTCCCGACGTTTGCATCCACTTAATAATAGGATTAGGATAGAAAAATAGTGAGTATAGGGGAGAAAGATAATAATTAAATAATTATACGTAGTGCTGCAGTGGAGAAAAAATAAACATGCCCAAGGTAATCATTCATCGGGCGCAGTTTATTAATCTTTTGGAGACAGAAGCGCGGGAAACTAATCTGGAGCGCGCCAATCTTTCATGGGACCCACACTATCACTAATCTGTCAGTGACCTCCGAGCCCGTGCCTACCCCGGCAGCCTCTCGATTTCCTCGCTCAGTCCGCTCGCCCCCAGCTCTCTGAAATCCCCAATCCAATCCCCCCTGAAGCAAATGCAAATCGGAATCAATTGGCTTATGATATTTTTTGCATACTGATGGGGATCCCCAATCTTCTGCGCTTGATGAAGCCATTCATCGAGCCCGTGCACATCAAGAAGTATGCTGGCCAACGGGTAAATAGATCCCCATCTCACCTTGCACTTGCAAATTGCAATTTCTTTCTCCATTTTCATCTTTTTACTGATTCGTTGGTACTGCGTCTTGCCTTTGCAGGTCGGCATTGATGCCTACTCCTGGCTCCACAAAGGAGGTTCGATTAGATTGCATCGTTGCAATGCATTGATGATATCTAGGGGATTTTATTCGACCACCTGTTTTATTTGTTTCTTGTATTTTGTTCTGGTACAGCCTACTCTTGCAGCATGGAGCTGTCAATGGATCCCAAAGGCCGCGCAGCCAGGCGCTATATCAGCTATTTTATGCACCATATCAACCTCCTGCGGCATTACAAGGTTGTGCCCGTCGTCGTCTTTGACGGCGGCAACATCCCTTGCAAGTCGGACATGGATAAAGAACGGCACAAGTAATCCGATTCTTACTGTGATGGCATTCGGTTACAAACTGGCAGTTCTTTATTTGTTTTCTGTGTAGTTGCGCCTGTAACCTGTTAGCTGATGCTCTTTAGTGGCAATAACTTGTTACGATTATTTAGGATTGCATCATTTTGTTAGGATGCGAGGCATTTCCATTTATTTTGTTCTTTGCAACAAAAGCACTGTGCCATTTGAATTAGGGTCGGCAACAGGGCCATTCCCCAGCGGGGAGTGGCACCAGTTCCTGTTCCCCCGTGACACAATTTTTCCCCTTCCCTGTTCCCTGTCCCGTCCCTGGCCTTAGGGATGGTTTCTTCCCATCCCTATCCCCGTTCGGATATACGGGTACTTGATGGGGCATCCAACCCGTTAACCTCACAAGAGCATAATACAGTGACCTCAAGCAGCTCCCCCAGTTTGACCCACATACATACTGACACACAACTTCAGTAACCAACTAACCATAGCAAGTGACAATAGGACAATGTGTACCACTACGTTACTCCATTTTACAGTACAGCACACTATTAACATCATTTGGAACCACACTGTAAGAGTGTAAGGTCCTACATAGGATAGAGAATAAGGTGAATTATGCTTGAAGAAAACAATATGTGAAAATTGATATAAAGTCACATTGCTTGGATAGCATTTTTTTTTCTTTGGAGATTAGTTGATTTTCCGCATTCCTTTCGAAATATCTTGAACAACAGTCCAAAAACTAGTAGGAAGTAACAAATTGGTAAGTGGTACCTAGTAACTTACCAAGGTCCAGCAGTTGCCGCTTGCCGCGGTGTACAGATGGAAGTGCCTAGGGCCTAGGCTCGGCCGCTTCAGGCAGTTATTGTGGTTCTCTAGTGTACAAATCACTGGTCCTGGGATTGGGGGCTCCGGTTGGTTCTCCGGTGACAGTGACGTCAGTGAGGCAATCAAGGCTAGTCGAGAGGCGTGGAGATGGGGGATCTATCATTGACTCACTGTCGGGCGTCCGCGGCTCCACACTGGCTGTAAAGCTAGAGCCTAGTCACCTACTCGCTTGGAATTGCATGTGGGGGAGGCGTGGCCCCGTTTAGGTGGTTAGGCTAGAGGTGGTGTCGATGAACTTCATTGGTGGGCGACGTCCGGCAACCGGTGATGTACCGGATTTGTGGTGGTCAACAGAGTGGTTGGCTAGTGGAGTGGCAGCGGCTAGTGTTTATATGGTGGGGGTGGGCGGATGAAATGAGCCTTTGGCCTTTGAGCTGTTGGCTAGGCCATAGGGGAAGCAGGTCCACATGTCATACATTTCGGATCCCCATTCGGGTAACGGGGACGATGGGTGGTGGAACATACCCACCCCCGACATACCCGACAAGGACAAGTTTTGTACCAGTTTCATCCCTATGGGGGTATTATTTCTCCATCCCTGCCACCTAATAGGGGAATTCCCCGCCAGGGATTGGGGAATGGGGCCATGTTGCCAACCCTAGTTTGAATGTCATATAGGGCTTGTTGTCATTACCGAAAACTTCAAATTATATCATAATTATATTTATAGCTCATTAGCGTTTGGCCTTATTGTGCAATGAAAATAAGATTATTGTGCAGTTCATAATACACAAGCATCTACACTCGTAAGTCACTGGGTTATTTAAATACAGGAAGAGGGAACACAGTTTGGCATTAGCGAAACAAAAGCTTGAGCAAGGTAATACAGCTGCTGCCATCGACTATTTCAGGGTAAGGCTCGATTTTTCCTTGAAGTTTTTACCCGATGAGGAGATACTATTGCAACTTGCAATTTTTCATTTGCTAAAAATCTTCATGTTGTTTTCATTTAGTCAGATCTTAGTGCGTAAGAACTACTTGGTCGATTTCCTTTTATTTGTCATCTTGACTAGGAATTAGGATGAATTTTATATTTCGGTAGCTTAATTAGTTAGTCTATAGATCTAATCTGTTAGGAGCTCATCATAGATAGGGAGGGAGCATCATTCTTCTTGATTAATCAAGAAGAATGAATTAAGCCTTTCTCACTATGTTTTTAAAATGTAAGGTAGCATCTTAGCTTTAGGTGGTTAGTAGTTTCTCACTATGTCTTGTCTGTTTGTGTTGGAGAAATAATTATGCGGAATAGATGATTTGTGTATTGCTGTTGGGAGAGTGTATATAGTACAGGAGATGGGCTTTGCCCCTAAGGCCCAATATACTCTAACACTCTCCCGAAGTTTGAACGACACTAGCCAACGTTTAGACTGATACAAAACACAGTGACACTCCTCGCAGAAGAATAAAGAAAGGAACAAGCCCAGGTGTCCAAGTACATCATTACTCCCCTGTAGTCGGAACGGCAGCATGCATGTTCGGGCTGGACCGGAACTCAGTGAAAGCCGTAGTTGGTAGTCCTTTAGTGAAGATGTCGGCGTACTACGAAGACGTCGGGACGTCGAAAACGCGCACATGACCGAGAGCGACGCACTCACGGATAAAATGCAGGTCGATCTCGACATGCTTGGTGCGCTGATGCTGAACTGGGTTCGTGGAAAGATATACCGCGCTGACATTATCGCAATAGACAATGGTGGCACGACGAAGAGGATAGTGGAGCTCCTGAAGGAGAACATCGTTGGCGATGGAGCGGTACTCGGCCTCGGCGCTGGATCGGGACACTGTGTGCTGTCGCTTGGAGGACCAGGAGATGAGGTTGTCGCCAAGGAAAACACCTTAGCCAGATGTGGACTTACGCGTGTCCGGGCAGCCAGCCCAACCAGCGTCGATGTAGACTGTCAAATCAGCGGAGGCAGTCCGATGTAGAAACAGACCAAGATCCAAAGTGCCTTGTAGATAGCGCAGAATGCGCTTCAAAGCAGCGAAGTGCGGATCCCGAGGATCATGTATAAATAAGCACACCTGCTGGACTGCATAGGTGATGTCCGGTCGAGTGAAAGTCAGGTACTGCAAGGCCCCAGCAAGACAGCGATACAGAGTGGCATCTGTCACCGCGGCGCCGTCAAGAGAGTTTAGAGCCTGTGTCCACTGGAGTATTGCACGGCTTGCAGGATGTCATACCAGCACGCTCCAGGATGTCCATGGTATACTGCTGCTGACAAAAAAGAAGACCACCATGCGGAGGCTGAACTGATACGCCGAGAAAGTGACGCAGAGGGCCAAGATCCTTTAGAGAGAACCGGCGCTCCAGGGCAATGATCATCCGGCTGAGCAGGTTGTCTGAGGAGGCTGTTAAGACGATGTCATCTACATAGAGCAGCAGGTACACCATGTCAGCACCATGATGGTAGACGAACAAGGTGTCTGACTTAGCTTCAACAAACCCGAGGGAACGGAGAAAGGAAGCAATGGTGCTATACCAAGCCCGAGGTGCCTGCTTAAGACCGTAGAGAGACTTGCGGAGCAAACAAACATGATCAGGATAAGATGGATCCACGAACCCTGATGGCTGTGCGCAATATACTGTCTCCGTGAGAGATCCATGCAGGAAGGCGTTATTAACATCCAGCTGTCGGAGAGACCAACCTCGAGAGAGAGCTAGAGAAAGGACTATCCTGATGGTGGCTGGCTTGACAACTGGGCTGAAGGTCTCGTCAAAGTCAACCCCGAGGCGCTGAGTGAAACCCCGAACGATCCAACGAGCCTTCTATTTGTCGAGAGAGCCATCGGCATGTAGCTTGTACTTGAAGATCCACTTTCCGGTGACAACATTTGCTCCAGGAGGACACGGCTAAGGTCCTACGTTTTGTTGGTGCGGAGTGCCTCGAGCTCCCTGGTTATCGCCTCGTGCCACTGTGGGTCAGCTAGAGCGGCACGATATGAGGTCAGCGAGTTGGGCAGCGGTTAGCGGGACTGGAGGATCGACGACTGTGGTAGACAACGCCGAGAGCGGCGCCGTCAGGTCGGCGATCGTGGAGAGAGAGGTCACGGGAGGAGGATCCGTGAGATCAGCCATGGTAGCGACGTCGATGGGGGCGGCGCCGGCGGCTGAAGAGTTAGGGTTGAAAGAAGCTCTGATACCATGTTGGAGAAATAGTTATGCGGAATAGATGATTTTTGTATTGCTGTTGGGAGAGTATATATAGTACAGGAGATGGGCCTTGCCCCAAGGCCCAATATACTGTAACAGTTTGGAGTTCTTGTAAATAACTAGGACATGTCTATTGTTTCAAAATTAGCAATGGAAATGGACTAACTTGGTCTTTCTTTTCTAAATTTATCACCCGTCTATGGTGTCATCTTTCTCCACGTCAGAAAATTTCACCACCGCAATTTGGCCCTTAAGTGAATATAAAAAATATCAGCAGGAAATTCTTTCTTAGTAACTTGCATATCCTGCATTTTTAAGGCGAGATGCTTTGTTTTCATTACGTGTCTGTTCTAAATACATTATGATCTCTGTTCATCGCAGAAAGCTGTGCATATCACTCCATCTATGGCTTACCAACTGATTCAGGTGCTAATTTGAATGTACTTCCATGTGGCATTCTTCACCTTTGTAGTGAAATCTAACGTTATTTTTCTCAGATTTTAAGGGCAGAAAATGTTGAGTTCTTGGTTTCTCCATATGAAGCTGATGCACAGTTGGCATACCTATCTACTCTAGATGCTGATCAAGGGGGCATTACTGCTGTAGTAACCGAAGACAGTGACTTAATAGCGTATTGTTGCCCTTCTGTGAGTCATTAACTTTTGTTTACATTTTATTTTTTAAATCTTATATCTTATCTAAAGCTTTCCATGTTGTAGATTATATTTAAGATGGATCGTTTCGGGAATGGTGAAGAATTCCTAATGGAGAGAACCTTGAAGATTGAAAGAGATGGCCTTTCCTTCCAGAACTTCGATCAAAACCTTTTTACAGGTAAAATCATTTCTAGATACTGAAAGTTGAATTCAGAAATTGTTGAAATCCTAAACTGTGCAAATTTGATAAATTGACCTGCTAAAAAACATTTTTGTTCTGCTATGGCAAGGGATTGCTAGTTGAGCAAGTTTTATTGAAATGGTGGGACCATGCTTTCACCTTAGATTTATCCTTCTTTTATACAAATTGCTGTATTTTGAGTTCGATTACTTTTGCTTTGTGCAGTTCAACTCTCTTTTTTCAGTATCTTTCTTGTTCTCACCTTGTATGCTCTATATGATGCAAGGGTTTGTTTTCTATTGACATCTTTTATTTTTCTGTACAGGGATGTGTGTCCTTGCAGGATGTGATTTTCTTCCTTCAATTTCAGGCATTGGTACTAAAAGAGCATATTCCCTTGTCTCAAGATATAAAAATATTGATCAGGTAAGTATGCCTACTCTCTTAATGATCTCATGCTATTTAGGCAAGAAATATTGTTTACTCATCAAATATTTTTGCAAAACACTTCCTTAATAAGTGAACTACAGTATGGTATTTTCACGTGCACTCTAGTCTATTGGTACTTTTATGCATAACGGAGACAATCCTTATGAAATAAGTGTCCTAACTGAATAAGTAAAAAGAATCCTTTGGAATACGAATATATTCCTTAGAGACTTGCTGTTTAGTATTAGAAATGTTTCTTAGGGATTAGTCACATAATCATATAGAAGGAATAGCATTGTATCCATGATAATTAAGCAATTAATAACAAATAAATCTTTAGTCTTCCTCTTCTCGTATTAGGCTTAGAGCCTCTATGACAAATCAAGGAAAATCCTAGCATTGGATAGAGAAGGGCAAACTCTAACTGCGATATTTGGTACCAGATCCCAATGTTGAGCTTCTGATTGTGGGAAAAGCACTTAAGTATTGATATGAGGCTAAAAGCCGGTATATATATAGAGTACAAGTGAAACTCTAACACAACAGCTAAGATGGGGCTAGGCCCATATATATATCTCGTACATATCTAACACCCCCCGTCAAATCCATGGTGGATCAACAATAGAGTTTGGAGAGACAAAAATAATGGCGTTGGCGAGTCTGTGCCTTTGGCCTTTGTCAAGAAACTTGCCAGCTAATCTGTTGAAGACACATACTAAAGAGCCATAACCTGTACCTGAACCTGCTATCTCATATAGGAGGAATTAACACCAATATGCATGGTGATCTCATGTTTCACTGGATCCCAATCTATACCCGTAGCTCTTATACTGTCAGATAAAAGAGGGGTCGGTGCAGAAACAAAAACATCAAAATTCTCAAATAACCAATGCAACCAGGTAACCTCCTCAGCATAAAGAGCAGTGAGAGGCTCCAACATGGTGACTCGAGGGTGATGGGAAAAAAGCTGAGCACAGCCTGCTCAAACTCTAGCCGAAGACGTATGACAAAGTCGTAGACGCGACGAAGCTCCGGATGAGATCGTTGATGCAGATAACATGCACAAATTCAGGGGTCATGATCTTTGCCAGCATCTAGAGCAACATTCAGAGTCCAACTGACGCCAAGTTGAGCATAAAATTAATCCACTATAGAATCATACTGCTGTAGTGCCTTCTCGTGACGGAGAGCAGCAAGATACTGAGTCACTCGAAGGATCGTACCGATCACGAAGATGTGACCACTTCTCTAGTAAGATGCACCTCCATGCTATCAATTGAAATATCAAAGTCACGAGCATGCTCACCACACCAAAATTTGTAAACGTTGTACTAAGAATTGTAGAACTCCATAGCCTCCTTATAGTCATCAGAGGTCTTTTAGCAGCAGCGGCAACATCAGCCTCGGACAGCTTCCCGATCGGATGACGTGTAAACCGTTGGAGGAAGGTCTCGTGGAAGTCATCCCAAGAGATGGGCTGCTCTTCTTGCCCCCAATTATGGAGAACCTCTTGAGCCTCGCCGTGCAAGTGAAGTCTTGCCATTTCCAACTGCTCTTCCTCCGGCATGTTGTGCATGCGCTCGAAGGGCTCACACTGTCATAATCAAAGGAGTGGGTCTTTAGTTTCGTCGAACAGCGGAAGATTGTAGCAAAGGGTCCGCATCACCCATCGCCGCTCGCCTGGCTCGCCTACCGTCACCATCCTTGTCATCCGCACGCTGCCTCCTTGATGGTGGCCGCGGACTGATCTGGTTGTCGGTGCCTCTCGCCGCTGTGTCGCCTGGGAATGGGTCCAACAACACTAAGGGTGTTTGCTGGTCGCCTTGGTCAGGTCCGCCATGGCATTCCGGAGCTCGATGAAGGACGTCTTGAACTCATTTCTGAGCTTGTCCACGGTGGTCTCCAACTTGTCGTTACGCTCCTTGTTGGTCACCATTGGTGGAGGATCGCTCAACTCTGATACCAATTGATACAAGTGTTGCGGTTGAACACCCGAGTGCCCTGCTGGAGGCTCGAGCGAGAGGTGGAGGACACCGCCCGAAGGTGACATCGCCCTATGGTAACGGCGGTAACAGTGCCACTGGCTGTTATCGACAGCAGCACCTGAGACTATAAGTTGGTGGCAACAAAATGTTCCATTTTGTCACTTCTCTTTATTCCAGCTCAAGTCTCCGAACAACCATTGCTACTTAAGGTGAAATGATAAGGGAATGATAAGACTCTGATAGCGAAATAGAGAGATAAGAACTAACAGCCCAACTAACCCTATCCCGAGCCAAGAGGTTGCACGGCTTGGTCAGCTATAGGAGATGGCACAGCTCGGCCAGCTGGAGGTCTGTTCGCTCGCTTCTTCCAAAAGTACACACGGTCGGGTGCAGTCATATCACCTTGGGACCCATGATTAATCAATCACCCCATACCATAACAACTAGTAATCATGTTATGAGTGGGTTAAATTAGTGCAGGGCAAGTTAGTACCTTTTTATAGCTCAAGCGCATATATCTAAAAGCAATGCAGTCCACTATTTTATGTTTTTAAATGTATTTCTAATGTTTGTAGAACTATCGCGTAATTCTTTGCATCTGTTCCGACATTTTGCGTAGGAACCAACTTCTATAGAAATATTGCAGCATAATAAGCTATTTTACTACCATGTATATTTTCACAACCACTGTTGTACAATAATTGAACTGCCGCAGCGAACATCCAATTTTTTATAAGAATAATCTGACATTTAATTTCAGCATTTCCTGCCTCTTAAATATCACTTATTTTGTGCACAAGTGCAAAACAAGTTTGCTGATACGTTCTTACTAACTCATCTCACACCATGTTGCCTGTTATCACATGAATTGTGCAATTTCCAAAATTAAAGCAAACAGTTTTTTATCTGTACCTCACTAACAAACACGCCAGCTACCTTTCAGTTTTCACTGATGCAAGTATTGCCAGGTCTTATCAACCTTGAAGCTTGAAAAGCGGTATTCTGTTCCGGATGATTATGCTGATTCCTTCTGGAGAACTGTTGCAGTATTCAATCATGCTAGAGTGTAAGTATGTGTTTGTTTTATAAATGTACATATGTGTCTTTCACAAAGAATTACACTGTATGTTCTGATTACCCATTATTACTCGTTGTATCAGATATGACGTCAAAATCAAGGCACACAAACATTTGAAACCTTTGGATGAACAATATATTAAATACTTGGGTGGAGACATGGATATTCTTGGACCGTATCCTGAAAGTTCCATTTTATTCATAAGTTTGAGCATGAGGCATCTGATTGTTGAATTAATAACCGTTAACTACTGCTCTGGCTCTAATGCGTAATGGCATCAGTATGGAACTTTTTCTCTTTTTTTTTAGAAGGGGTACAACCACAGGGGCACACAAACTCACGCCACCACACACCACATGACATGCATGCACTCCTGAACACATGCTAGGAACATGGTTTTGATACTTCTATGTACTGGTACTTTTGATAAATCACTTTTCTGTTTATGTATAAAAAACCATAGCTTCTTAGGCAGTAGCAGATTAGTCTACTTTTTTATTCCTTTTTTTGGAAATGCACTTGCTTTATATCCTAATTATGCATTTTATTTACAAATAGGTACTGTTGATAGCAGAAAATGTTTAGATTGTCAAATATTTGATGATATCTACGCAGCAATGATATTGGCCACACAGTTCCATAGAATTATTTCATTTCTTTTGTTGTTAATATCCATTTCTTGACCATTTAAAGAGAGCTTTCACCGTCCATTGCAACAGCAATTGCAGAGGGACACTTGAATCCTATTACATTGAAAGCATTTGATCAATCCTCCAGAACCATCGACTGCAGCAAGTTTGTTGATACCTCAGATTTCAATGTTGGTAATCAATATGGTTCTCAGGAAATTTCAACACAAAAGAGCTCTATTACAATCCTTTCATCTCAGGAAAGCATAGATGATACCTTAGGTAAGTGTGCTCTTGGGCTAACTGAATTTCAGCCATAGTTAAGCTATGTTTTATTTTTATTTCTTCTGCACAATAGCTGTACCAAATTTTCTGTGATTAAAATGGGCCCATTTTTCCATTATCCAATGGAATAAGTCCATTTCTAGACTTCTAATTACTGTTTTTTAAACAGTATTTGAAGCTAAGGAGATTACTAGTGATGAACCAAAGCACAAGAAAGGAGCCCTTGCCCTTGGCAAATTTTTACTGCAAAAGCACTCATCTCCATTGCAAGGTAAAAAAGTATATCCAGAAGATACCCCTGACAACAACCCATTCAAAAAGAGGAAAATTCCCACTGACCAGTGTCAAAAACTGTCCCAAAACAAATTACTGATTGATCTGCAAGATGAAAAACCAGTTGTCCTGAGCTCAACGTTGTCACAAGGGAGCAGCCATCTCAAGAGTACGACCAAGGGTATGAAATTGGGTCGAAATAAGGTGCCTGTCTCAGTTTGTTCGTCATTGATACAAAGTATAGAATCTATACCAGATAAGGGATCCTCTATGAGGCAAAATCGCATAAAGACATCCAGGAATAAAACCAACAAAGAGGTAAATGAAAGGGGTACAATATTGAAATTTTTCACGCGGTTGTAACTATATTGTAATTCAAGTTTCTTTTTTCAGTTTTCCACTTAGCAGTTGAAAAATGAGTACAATGATAAATCCTTTTATTTATGTGCCACCAGCAGTCAAAAACTCGTTTAACAAATGAATTTATTTTGAACGATGGAATCCAAATATAATTTTATTTGAAATTGAAATGCATAAGATGTTAGTACCTTGAGTACAATGGTGATTAGCATACTGTTGCAAATGTGATTAGTCAGATTCTGAATTTGACTGAATATAAAATGAAGGGAAATAATATAAAGCTAATCTCTACAGAGCACCAGAGTAAATATCAATTGCAAATACGGCTCTAGTGATGGTTGTAGACTTGTAATCCCAAGTCTCATTGATGTGGAGTGCCACAAAAATAATGCAATGGGTTTTACCTAACCACTCTATGTAACGATTTTCACCAGTTTGTTCACGACCTCGTCGTCGCCAGCGCCGAATGGGTCGAGGGCGCCGCGGGTAGAGGTGGCCGACGCCGACGTGCGCAGCCGCCCCCGGGCCGTCCTAGGCCACGCCGCTGACGGGCCAGATCTAGCCTCCACGCCACCGGGCGCTGCAATGGCACGGGCCAAAGAGAGACAAGGAAGGGGAGAGAGGCGGAGAGAAGAGGGTTAGAGGGAGAGGGGGGCGGCGGTGCTAGGGTTTGTGGTGGAGGAGGCTGGGATTAGGGTCGCCCCCGAGCCGCCCTGGAGCGACGCCTCGGCCAATGATATTGCTTTCCCACCTGTTGAATTATCACCTTAATCCCAAGTCCCATTGATGTGGAGTGCCACAAAAATGAATGCAATGGGTTTTACCTAACCACTCTATATAACGATTTTCACCGGTTTGTTCATGATAAAAAAAGTATAGCAGGCTCCCTCAAAAAAAAAAAGTATAGCAGGGGCCAGGGCGTGGCATTTCTTTGCATTCCTGTAACTTCGAGGCTGGTGCGGTTTGTGCATTTTATATCAACAATATACGAACTAGTTGTTCGAGGCAGGTGCGGCGACCGGAATTGGGGGGTCTTACCTCATGATGATGATTTGTTTCTAGTTGCTTTTCCGTCTGAGGGACTAGAGGAGGAACTAAAAAAGGATGGATGACGTTGAGTTCCATGTAAAGAACCGTGGGGCCTCTCTCATGGTCTCGGAATGGTGCACAAGTGTTGATGTAACTCTAGCTTATCAGCTTGATGCGGTTTGGGTAGGAGCATGAATGCTAACATACACGGGTATTTCAATTTCCACCTTCAGAGGAGCTGCGACATTCGTCTAAGATGTTGTCTCCTTTGCCTGCCCAGGCTAAGGTTGTGGAGGGATCTCGGGATGCAATGGGTCTTTGCTGCAGTGGCCGTACTAATTTGGTTAAGTCTCCTTTTGGCACTTCTTTGGCGGATGAAAATGTATTAAATAAGGCTATGAAAAGGGACAGCCGTGCGAAATTTGAATGTAGATCATGCTAAGGTGGTGGGTGACAACTATTTGTCATCACGTTCGCCTTTGAATCAAGGTCCTCCACAATTAGGTACGCCAATTCAATTTCATTTGACACTCTTTCTAGTGGTAGTTGTGCCTTAAATTTAAGTAATTTGGGGTTTCAATTGGGTAGTAGTGCCTTTGAAAAGTTGGTATCTATTAATTCTTTACAACATATGGAGATAGATAGATTGACAGTGAAACCAAAATCAAAAGGGGTAATAGTTAACATATGAATGGAATTGTAGCTGAGTTAAATCCTTTTAGTCCAGATGATGACAAGGGCACTGACACTGACAGTTCCCTATTTGCTCATATGGCGATGGATATTTCTCAGGTTGTTTCTGATGAAGCGGACATAGACACAACTATTTGTGGTCTTATGGCAACTGCTAGAAAATCAAAATCATCCTCAAATACTAGGGGACATCGGGTTACTAGGAAGGGAAATAATTCTAATTAATTTGTTTTCCAATGAAAGGTATTTTTTCGAACAGTAGAGGTCTTTGATCAGACTTGGCTAAATTTAGGTACATTGCAGAATCAATTAAAGAACAAAACTTAGATTTTGTTGCAATGCTGGAGATGGGTAAGAAGGATTTGTCAAAGATGAATCATCCGCACCTTTTAGGTGGTGTGGATTTTGTTTGGCACTATCTTCCTCCACGTGGCAGACCAGGGGTGTCCTTTTGTGTGTCAATTCTTCTGTTTTTTAGTTGTCTTTGATTGTGGAAGGGGAATTTCACATGAAACTCCATCTTTGCAACAAGCTAGACAAGTTCAAGTGGATTCTCATGGCAGTTAATGGACCGGCTCAAGATGACTTTAAATCTGCTTTCCAAGCTGAGTTAATACGTACCTACCAACAGAACCATTTACCTACTTTAATTAGTGGTGATTTCAATAGCTTGCGGAGCAGCAAGGATAAAAATAATAACAGATACAATGATCGTTGGTCTTTCCTGAACAATGTTGTAATTGATAGCTTTGATCTTAGGGAAATTGATTTAACGGGTTGACAATACACTTGGGCTAACTCGCTACCAATTCCAACTTATGTAATACTACCTCCGTTTTTTTTGTTTGACGCTTTTGACTTTTCGATACGGCTTTGACCATTCGTCTTATTCAAATTATTTTTGTAAATATCATTTATTTTGTTGTGATTTGTTTTATCAATAAAGATACTTTAAATATGTCTTACTTTTTTACATCTTTGCACTAAATTTTTGAATAAGATGAATGGTCAAAGACGTGCCAAAAAGTCAAAGGCGTCAAACAAAAAAAAACAGAGGGAGTACTACATAGTCCTTATGACAACGGATTGGGAATTTAAATTTCCACTAGTGACCGTCCATGCTCGTCATAGGGGGGTTTCTGACTATACACCTTTGTTACTCGATACTGGTACGCAAGATTTAAAAGGGAACCAAAGGCAGTTCAATTTAGAATTAGCATGGTTTGCTCAGGAGGATTTCTATGATAAAGTCATAGAAATTTGTAATAAGCCTGTTAGAAGTCAAAATTCAGTCCAATGATGTAATAAGAAAATAGGAGCGTTAAGAAGTTTTCTACCGCCGTACCATCTAAAAAGAATCTTAGAGAGTTGATAATGAAAGAAGCCCATAATTCTGCATATTCTATTCACCCGGGAGTATCAAGATGTATTTGAATTTGAATGAGAGATACTGGTGGTCAGGAATGAAGGAGGATATAGCAAAGTATGTTGTATTATGCGATGTATGCCGAAGAGTCAAAGTCAAGCAACAGAGACCAGCAGGATTGCTACAGCCTTTGCAAGTGCCTGAATGGAAGTGGGAAGATAGTCGGCATGGACTTTATTTTAGATATACCAAGAAAGAAAAGGGGTTACGATTCGATATGTGTGAGTATCGATTAACTAACCAAGGTAGCTCACTTCATCCAGATAAAGACGAGGTATGATTGTGCAAGCTGTCGGAGATCTACATGTCAAAGATAGTGTGTTTACATGGAATACCAAAGAGAATCGTGTCAGATAGAGGGAGCCAGTTCACATCAAATTAAGTTTTGGAGAAAGATTTATTCTCTGTTCGGCACACACCTAGCTTTCAATAGTGATTATCATCCCCAAACTGATGGGCAGACTGAAAGGATTAATCAGATATTAAAAGGCAAGTTGAGGGTAGTAGCATTGACAGATTCAAAAAGTTAGGATATAATGCATTGCCTTATGCTGAGTTCTCGTACAACAACAGTTACAAGACCAGTATTCAGATTTCACTGTTCGAAGCTTTGTATAGGAGAAAGTGTCGTACACTGTTGTATTGGATTGTGACTGGAGAAGGAAAGTTGTTCGGTCGGGATACCTTGAAGGAGACTGAAGATCAAGTCAAGTTGATCCAACAAAGAATGAGGACTGCAAAATCAAGGCAGAAAAGCTATGAAGATAAACGAAGGCGAAAATTGCAATTCGAGATTGGGGATCATGTGTATAATTTTAAAGGTTTCACCATTGAAGGGCCTACGTCGTTTGCATGTTTCCGGGAAGGTGTCTCTAAGATATATTGGACCATTTCCAATAATAGGAAGAAGGGGAGAAGATGCATATCAGTTAAAGTTGATAGAACGACTATCAGGAGTTCATAATATATTCCATGTGTCGCAACTTAGGAAGTGTTTGAGGGTACCGGATGAACAGATGTTAGTCGAAGCTATGGGTATACAAGAGGATTTGTCTTATAAAGAAAGATCGGTTAAGATTTTGGACGTTTCTGAAAGGTCTACTCGGAATCGAACTATCTGATTCTGCAAAGTGTAGTGCACTAACCATACTGAGGCAAAAGGCCAAATTTCTGTACCTGATCGAGCAAGCCTTCTCCAAATCTCTGGGTTGTGATTCTCCTTAAGAGGGGAGGTTTGTGACATCCTCTATTTTATTGTATGTCACTTGCACTTTAAAAACCTTAAAATTAAATAAAAATGAATAGTTATATACAAGACCCTAATTTAAATTAATTTGATTTAGGTTTAAACCTAAAACCCTTGGAAAAAATTTGGTAAAATCATTAGAAACTTTTAGAAAATATTAGAAGCCTAAACCTAGCCACCGCCTAAATTTCAAGTCCAGATTGCAAGGCTAGCCCTTTGATTCCATGAGTGTAGCCTTTTTGCCGAAAGCTCGTAAAACTCATAAAATAACGAGCAAACGAGAGAATCTTTGCTCAAATTTGGAGGGGCATTTCTAGAAACCTAGCCCCACCTACCCTCCGAATTTCAACCGCAATCTCCGAGAGAAACATATTTTCCCTCAAAATCAAGCCCAATTCTATCCGTAACCTACTCGGATAAGGATTAGAGTCCTTATCCAACTACTATGATCTCTAAGGCTGATCCCAAGCCGCGCCCAAGAACTATAAATATCACCTAAACCCCCTTAGTTGTCATCAAACCCACCCCCTCGCATTAGATCAAACCCAAGCCCTAGAACTCATCTATTCTTCCACAGCGAGTTCTCAGAGATTTGATTCTGAAGCAGCCAAGTTTGTTCCATCAGGTAAATATTAGGCCTTGAGAAAAAACCCGTAAGATCTTGTTTCACCTGATTTTAAGTTTCCTAGGAAATTTTAGAGCCAACCCTAGTTTTAATCTTCTCGACCGTCGTCTAAATTCCCGTCGAAAAATCCACGCCGTGGGCCAACCCCGCCACGCCACCTGGACGCCACTGCCACGCTCCCACCTATGCGTCTGCGTGCACACATGGCCAGCGCTACACGTCACTCGCGCCCACATGTTGCCGCTCCTCGCCTCAAGTCGCTGCCCGCTCCACTCGCGCCACGTGCCGCTGCCTTCCTGAGCTTGCACCGGCCCCGCCCCCTCCACGCGTCGCCATGCCATAGCCCGCGTTCGTGCTCGCCTATTTCTTGCCGCCGCGTGTCCCTGCGGCTTCGTGCATAGCACCACTTGACCCGAAGTCGTCGGTTCACTAGTTTTTTCCTTCGGTTAAATATTTCTGGAATTTCTGATTTTTCCTAAGACTTCATATTAGCTGATTCCAGAGCCATTATTTCCCATAAATAGCCTAGATTTTTATATATCTTTATGGACTACATGTTTTGTGCAATTGCTTGCTGTTTTTTATATAATTGCATATGCATGCAGATCGTTCTTGTGTGCACTGTTCGGGACAATTCCAGGAGATGTCCGGAGGAGGTTCTCTAGAACAGGAGTACTACCAAGGCAAGATAGATTGCATCTTTGTTCCCTTTTACGAAAATTCATAGGTTTATTATTTTTATCTATTTTATCTCAGGCATAAAATGATGGGTCTTGGTAGAACCTAATATATTCACATAGCGTCATCAACCCTGAGAATTTAGTGTTTTTCTTGCTGCCTTAGTTATTATCCTATCCTATCCTTGTGCATAGTATGATAGTGCTCGTGGGTTGGTAGTTGACTAGGTTAATCATTATTTAATTGCTATTGTAACTTAGTATAATTGGGACCTACCGGGAGATAATCGGGCCGGGCTAACCACGAGACCGTAACGAACTCGTACCATGCCAAATACATCTCACGGTAGATAAGGTAAACTCCAATTCTTGGGGATCATGACATCTGTTCCAATCCGGGAAACCACGTCCGGGTCTTCATGTAGCCGTGCATAACTCTTACTCGAGTCGGGCTCAAACACGAAGTCTAGGCCGTTACGCACCGTGCCAGCCAAGAAGCTGTTCGGCAGGATGCACACGGGCCTGATAGAACCTTCTAGGGAGCTGGGCCCTAGAAAGTTGTTCGATTGGGCCGTCAGGGAGTGGGCCATGGCAATGGGCCGTGATTTTATCCCCGACAGAGGTAGTCACCTTGGTCTAAGGACCCTTGGCGTGTGCTCATCTGGCCAAACCAAACAAGCACAACCATAAGTGCTAGCTCTGACATGTCGGCCAACATGTGCTAGACCTGACTTAGTAATTAGGAAAAATTGTTAACATATGATAATTTGAATAGATCGGACATTGGGGTCCATTGGCTCAAGAGTGGGACCCGTAGTGTCGAAACCTTAAAAGGGGTACCGGTGTTAACAGAAGGAACTAATGAATCGCCTTGTATCGTTACTTGGTCTATGCTCCTAAGAAAGAGATAAGACATAAAAGTACTACTAGCTGTGGGTAAAGTGTGCTACACTCTATAGAGGTTATAAAACAATCATGATAAACATTCCCACGGTAATGGGAGGGGAGAAAGGTCGTACATGGTAGTTTCATGTGTTAATAATTTAACCTGATGGGTTGATGTGGTTTGAGTTGTTCGAGGAAAGTATTGTTCGACAGAGGGGCTTTGAAAACCAAGCTCTATGTGTTCTTGTTTGCAAATCTCTATCAATATTAATTGCTCTACAAATTTTTTTTATAACACTTGAAATAATGTGACTAGAGTAGGTCTTTATGAAAAATAACCACCCTATTCTTATTTATGTCCTTGCATCATTATAACGATTCTTTCTAGGTTGTCATATACTCACTATACAAACCATGGATAAATTTGTATTTAGGAGAAGACATAGGTCCGATCTATATCCAGGACCTGGAGGATCCAACCTCGTATTTCTATCAAGGCTAGTTGATGCTCAAGGGTCAAATTGGATCGTTATCACATATTTATTTTCCGCTGCATATTTGAACTTTTGCACTCTAACTTAGTTTGGACAATATTATGTCATCTTAGTTAAATTATTGTAATAAGTGATTGTGCAACAATTAATTTTACATATGATATTATTTTCTTAATTATTTCTGATTGTGTGATGATGTTTAACAACTGTCGCTCACGAGATGCTAGTATTGATCTCTGGGGCTAGCAATTGATCGTGAGTGGATCATGGTAAAGTCGGGGTCATGACAGCATGGGGGGAGCAGGGAGCAAGGTGGCGGCGTGGGGCAGTTGGCGAGCGGCCGCGTGGGCAGTGGCGGATCCAGCCAAGGATTGCAGCCCAGGCCACTTCTCCTCCTCTCATTCAAGCCCTTACTATATTTGGGTCTAGGGCCTTAGATGTGGTAGTTTGGGCCTTGGAGATGGGCCGGACCATCCCAAGCGGCGGCCTGGCCTGCCTGGGTGCTGGATCCGCCACTGGGCGTGGGTGAGAGGGTAAGAGAGCGTCGGCGTGAGCGTTGACGTGGGGGAGCAGGGAGCAAGGCTGTAGTGAGGGGAAGCTGGCGAGCGGCGGCGCGGCGTGGAGCAAGGCGCGCGGGTGGCGGCTAGGTCAAAGAGCGCAGTAAAATGGGCTGGCCTGGTTTAATTAAAGTGGGTTGTAATTTCGTCGGCCCTAACCGACAAAAATACTGCCACGACGTCGTCCTCCCCACTGCGGGCACACTCTAATTTTGTCTGCTCGAACTATGGGAATACTGCCACGTCGTCCTCCACACCGCAGGTGCACTGTAATTTTGATGGCTCGAACCGACGAAAATACGAGCACGTCATCCAGCCCGTACACGAAGCGTCGGCACCGTAATTTCGTCAACCCGAACCGACAAAATTATGACATATTTCATCGGTGGTCCGAACTGATGAAATTGTTATTGTATTTTCATCTTTTTTTAGACTGATGAAATTATGATCAGCCGACGAAAACACTTCGTTTTTCTGTAGTGAGGGGTAAAGAGTGGAAACATCATAATAACTACATTTTTGGTATTCTCAATGGAAAAACATTATAAAACGTATTTTTCCGAGCCATGAACAAATATAATTAAACGGAGGGAGTACAACATTCTAATAAACAATAGCATATTTAAAACCAGGTCAACCGCAGAGGCACTAGTCTTTTTTTTGTCTGTTTATTTGTTTAACCTCAACGTGCTATTAAGAGCTTTCTCAGGCAATACAATCCAGCCCCACGCACCCAATCCACAGGCTCCAGACCACCTTCCGCATCTGTAAAATCGGCAAACACTTAGTCACTGTAAGATAACATAGTACTAGCTTAGGTAGAACTTGTAATGTTTTTCAGAGCCTATCAAGTTTATTCAAGGTCGATCATTAACAGTTCAGTACGGCCATTTCCCATTTGAATGGCATCCATGGCCTGTCGTGGTAACCAAGCGCAAAATTTTCAGCACACGAAATGTGGGTGCCATAATATCAATGTTATTATTTTAAATATTTTACTGTAAATAAACAATGATTTTATTTGAGAGAGAGATGCTATATATGTAATCGACTAACCAGACCACGTACTAATAGTATTTCAACTGGCAGGATTTCCTACGCAATCGCACACTACAGGAAACGCACTCTATGTGGGCGGCCAGAAAACTCAGTGTCGGCGGCTAGCCGCCGACACGACAATGTCGGCGGCCAAAACAATGCCGCCGATATATATGGAGGCAGTATCGGCGGCCATATCAAGACCGCCGATAAAGATTAGCGCCCTCCCACCCGCCTGACGAAAATTCAAATTAGTTTCCCGCCAATTAGACTATGTCGGCGGCTAAAAAAATGCCCCCGACATTGCGCCCTCCCCAGACGAAAAAATAACGGGTTGAACGGTTGAACAATAAAGAGGCCCCACGCGTCAGTCAGGCGACGTCGCTGCGATGTGGGGCCAGAAGGTTAGCTGGTAGGGAGCCTGGACGGCCATCTGTGTCGGCGGCATAGCGTAGGCCGCCGACACAGAGAAAATAAAAAATCAGGGGGCGCAGCGTGACTCGAACCCACGACCTGCGGGGAGCCATCGCCGCGCCGCGCGCTGATTACCGGGTGAGCAAAGCAGTTTATTCAACATGTGACGGCTACAGATTCTTTTCTATGTTACGGATGCCATTAGTGTCGGCGGACATGTTCTATGCCGCCGACACTGGTGTCCTCTCTATCGGCGGATCTATCTCCCTTTATCATGCATTATATTTAAAGCAAGATCCATTATGGAGTGTGTGTGCAACAACCTATAGTTGTGAGTCAACCAATGTTCCAAATTAAAAATTCGAGTTTCCCTTTTCTTTTATTTTTGGTGCGGCTCTTCACACCATTAATTTCTTGGTCCTCCGAACTGCGGTGAGCCCGTCCTTCACCGAAGCCAATGGGGTTGTGCCATCACCGCACCTTTTGGCAATGTCTTATCATGATAGGTTGTGGAGCTAGCATGTCGTGCTTCACCAAAGCCTATTAGCTTCTAATGGTTAGGGTGCACGCTCCTCTTCCATGGCCCAACAAAAACTACAAGATTGTACCACCACAGTCGACTTGTGGTTGATTCGAACACGCTATATTGTGCTTCTTTATTCGGAATGCTGTGTTTGTGGTGTGGGGCACAGGTAGATCAAATGACATGACTCTAGACAACAGAAGTTACCATGTCACTCTTGTTTACCTCGTATAACTTCGTATAATGTATGCTATACGAAGTTATTACGTTGTCCACTTTTCTCCTTATCACCTTGCTCAAACATATAGCATCACCAAGTTAAAATAGCTAAGTAAAAAGTAGAAATTAAAAATGTAACAAACCAAGAGGTCTTGATGCATGAATTCCCTAACTTAATTATCCAGAACAGGAGTTGCATGCTCTTCGAACCTTGATCTGGGCTGGCTTGGGAGGGCAGTGCTGGGAGGTGTTGAACAACACGAGCCGAGATTGGCCGCCACCGCCACCGCCGCCGGCGACTGGTTTCATCTCCTCGCAGCGGCGGCGGTGGCCGCGCTTCCTCAGCCTGGCCTCCATGGCCAGGTCGAAGTACTGCGTGATGGGCAGGTCGACGTTGCAGTAGTTCCACGACCCGAATGCTGGGATCTGGAGCCCCATCATCCTCTAGAGAGCAAACAGACACATCGAAAAGGAATATGCAGACACGCACATGAAAAAGAGGAGCGCAAGCGAGAGTAATATATGATATGTGTATAGCATTCTTTCTCATCCTTTGTTGATTTTGGCTTACCTCCATCTCCATGTCTGTATGTGTGCTGCAACAGTGGGAGAGATTGGATGAGAAGTAGCTAGCTGCTAGCAGAACAGGTCGTGTCGTACCAACCGAGTGGGGTGGAACGGTGGTGTGGTGTGGTGGTGCAGATTTATAGAGGAGCATTTCGTCGTGAGCTCGTCAGTGCATGCATGCAGAAGGGAGCGTGTGGTATTTATTGCATGTAAATGGCAGGCAGAGAGCAAGACTGCATCGAGGCCTTTCTTTTCACCGTATCGTTGCCTATTACTGTAACAAATTTGAGAACACTCGAAAAAAGTCTGAAAATTAAAAAATAGTTTTAAAATTTTTGTAAGGTTTACTAAAAACCACGAAAATCGTTACAAATTATCACAACATATAGGCTATATAAAAATAACAAAATTTGCTATAGTAATATGCTGTTGGATCTAATCTTGATATGGTTTGTCTAGTTTGAGAACTAAGTTCATCTAAAAGTAGATGTACTAGAGATGGAGTTAATTTAGAATTAGTATTTCTAATTTGAGTAAAAGTCATGTAATTTTTTTAGTATAAATAGATGGGCAATGGCCAAGGAAAGGTGCAATGTTAGCATCGGAAAATATGTGAGCTTGTCCCATGCTACATCAGCGAGCTATGTTAGGGAGGTGGCAAGCTCTTGGTGTTCGGCCAGAAGGTGATGGCCAGCTTGCCAAGCAGTTTCGGAGGATTGATCCTAGGGCTAAACTAACATCTGATATCAGATCCTCGTAATAACTTCGTATAGCATACATTATACGAAGTTATACGAATTTTGTTCGACACGTACGCAACTAACTTCAGCTCAGCACCGAACATGCAATACGTACCTTTCTAGGTTTATGGTATATCAGCGCTTGGGGCACCTTGTAGAGGTCCTCGTCCACAGCCCTAGCAACCTTAGGCTTCATTTCGTAGTCACCGCCGTCGACAGCAACGACTCCCCTTCCCATGCCGCCGTCCTGCAGTTCGCCGTCATCGCACTGCTTGTCCACTTTTCTCCTTATCACCTTGCTCAAACATATAGCATCACCAAGTTAAAATAGCTAAGTAAAAAGTAGAAATTAAAAATGTAACAAACCAAGAGGTCTTGATGCATGAATTCCCTAACTTAATTATCCAGAACAGGAGTTGCATGCTCTTCGAACCTTGATCTGGGCTGGCTTGGGAGGGCAGTGCTGGGAGGTGTTGAACAACACGAGCCGAGATTGGCCGCCACCGCCACCGCCGCCGGCGACTGGTTTCATCTCCTCGCAGCGGCGGCGGTGGCCGCGCTTCCTCAGCCTGGCCTCCATGGCCAGGTCGAAGTACTGCGTGATGGGCAGGTCGACGTTGCAGTTGTTCCACGACCCGAATGCTGGGATCTGGAGCCCCATCATCCTCTAGAGAGCAGACACACACAACGAAAAGGAATATGCAGACACGCACATGAAAAAGAGGGAGCGCAAGCGAGAGTAATATATGATATGTGTATAACATTCTTTCTCATTCTTAGTTGATTTTGTCTTACCTCCATCTCCATGTCTGTATGTGTGCTGCAACAGTGGGAGAGATTGGATGAGAAGTAGCTAGCTGCTAGCAGAACAGGTCGTGTCGTACCAACCGAGTGGGGTGGAGGTGGAGCAGAACGGTGGTGTGGTGTGGTGGTGCAGATTTATAGGGGAGCATTCCGTCGTGAGCTCGTCAGTGCATGCATGCAGAAGGGAGCGTGTGGTATTTATTGCATGTAAATGGCAGGCAGAGGGCGAGACTGCATTGAGGCCTTTCTTTTCAACGTATTGTTGCGTATTACTGTAACAAATTTGAGAACACGAAAAAAGTATGAAAATTAAAAAATAGTTTTAATATTTTTGTAAGATGTTGTGATAATTTGTAACGATTTTTCGTGGTTTTTAGTAAACCTTAACAAAAGTGATGTAAAAATAACAAAATTTGTTACAGTAATACGTTGTTGGATCTAATCTTGATATAGTTTGTCTAGTTTGAGAGAACTAAGTTCATCTAAAAGTAGATGTACTAGAGATGGAGTTTGTTAAGAATTAGTATTTCTAATTTGAGTAAAAGTCTTGTAATTTTTTAGTATAAATAGATGGGCAATGGCTAAGGAAAGGTGCAATGTTAACATCGGAAAATATGTGAGCTTGTCTCGTGCTACATCAGCGAGCTATGTTAGGGAGGTCGAAAGATCTTGGTGTTCGGCAAGAAGGTGATGGCCAGCTTGCCGAGCAGTTTCGGAGGATTGATCCTAGGGCTAAACTAACATATGATATCAGAGCCTCGGTGTATGCTCAAACTTTCGCGTCTATGACCCATGTCGATCGTTCCTTCGAGTTCGGTGGCGAAAGAGAGCGGCGGTATATCGTTAACCTATCCATAGCTCACCACGACGAACTACACAACGTGGGAATCAAGGTGGAAACTATGATGGAGGCCCAATGGGTCTGGGAGGCTATGGGGCTATTTGGTTGCACGAACCATCTCAGCCTGGCTCGTACGAGTCAGCCAGGCTGAGATGGGCCTGGCTGAGAAGATACAAGTGATGTTGTTTGGTTATTCTGCATCTGTTGAGTCAGGCTACGCAAATAAATTTTTTTTAAAAATAAATAATAAAAATTCAAACATAAAAATTTTAGTTTTTTAAAATTTATATGGCAAATGTGGTCTAGTTTTGTTCAAAAAAATATTAGGAATCCATTTTTGAAATCGGTTCGGTAGCTGGACATACTAATTAAAAGATATAGCAAAAAACAAATTTAAAAAGTGTATTGAAGTGCGTGCCTATGCATGCAGCAGCTGTGAATTGGCTCCTTCCTGCGCACGAGAGCCTGCATGCAGAGAGAAGCCCGATTCCTGCGTTCTGGTTGAGCCTGGCTGGAACAGTGAAATGGCATGAGGCTGGCCTGCCTCAAACAGTAAAATCAGGCAACCAAACAGCGGATGCAATGGCTCACCCGACCTGATCAGTCTTCGTGCAGCCAACCAAACAACCCCTATGAGCCTGGCTGAGAACGTTGTGGTTGATCCGAAGAAGGATATAAGATAGCCAAGGCACTCCTCTTTCAAGCTCTGCCTGAGGATCTTCTTCTCTAGGTTGCGACTAAGAAGACGACCAATAAAGTTTGGGATGCACTTAAGTCGACACGATTCGTCGGTGCTGATCGAGTGAAGATGGCGCGCGACTCCAAATGCTGAAAAGCGAGTACAATGCTATGCGTATGGAGGGAGAAACCCTAGATGAATACGCTAGCAAACTTAGCGGGATGACTGTAAGGTATGTCAATCTGGGTTCTAAGCTTGATGATGTTGTCATGGTAAATAAGTTGATCAATACCGTGCCGGATAAGTACTATCCCATCATCACCGGAGTGGACCAATTCTGCGACCTCGACACAATGCCTTTCGAGGAAGTAGTGGGACGATTGAAGACATACGAGGAGCATGTGCACACGTGGACATCGGTGGGGAGCACCGGTGATAGCCAGCTTCTGCTCACTCAGGTGGAGTGTGGCAAGCGCGAGAAAAGAAGGCCGGTGACAAGGGTTCTAGTAAAGGATCCAATTCAAAAAAACGTTTGCAGCCATTGTCATGGATATCGACGCGACAAGGGAGGTCGTGGCAATGATGACTCGTCAAGCGATGCTGACATCAATGGGTAGTCAAGTAATACCGACAATGACAAGTCGATCAACCGCAAACAAAAATTCTGGGGAGTGAAGGACAAGAGCCAGATCAAATGCTTCAATTGCAATATATATGGGCACTATGCATCAGAGTCCCAAAAAACTCGTTGTAATCGAGAGAGGAGGCGAATCTCATCCATAAAGATGTCGATGATGAACCATGCCTACTTCTTTCCTCGCATGTGTAGTAGGTACGTGATGTGATGCTTTCGAATAAGAGGATGTGATGCTGAGGTTATGTGTCGTGGGTGAAACACAACCTACATATACGAAGTGGAACTTGGACAATGGTGCAAGTAACCACGTGACAGGGTAGAGGTCATTGTTCGAGAAGTTGGATGAGAGTTTCCAATGACAAATCCAATTTGGTGATGGATTTATTGTGAAGATTAAAGGGAAGGGGTCAATTCTTCTCTAGTGCAAGAACGGAGAACAACGTATGCTCTCCAAGGTACATTTTATACCGAGTCTCTCTAAGAAGATCATCAGTTTGGGAGACGGATGCAAAGTGATCATGCACCAAGAAGATCTATGGGTCTATGAGCAAAGTGGGATGTTTCTCATGATGGTGAAAAGATCGAAATATAGATTATATATAATTCAGTTGATCATATATACCAGTGAGCATAGTCAAAAAAATGCGCATGAAGAGGTTGTGTCACTGATCTACCAAATGTAGTAGTGTCAGATTCTTTATGTGGCATAGCAGAGGCAGATAACACAGAGAAGGGGATATAAAGATGGCAACAACAATGGTTTTCCAGCATAGTTTGGATGACCTTGTTAGCATCGAAAATGTTGAAGTTTAATCTCAGATTGTTCAAAGTGTTGCATTATGCAATAAGAAGAAGAAAAAGAAGAAGATGATGATGATGATGAAGAATTGTGTATGCAGAGGTGACTTGAATGACAAGTTTGGGCTACAACCTGTTAAGGATGTGAACACGTCAGATAGACGTGAGGACTGTGTGAGGAGATAGATTTATCAAAACATTGGAGTGCGTCAAGTTCGTGAAGACATGCTAGGAGATTAGGATAAAGATTAGGGGGTGATTGTTGGATCTAATATTAATATGAGTTTGAGTAAGACTAAGTTCATCTAAAAGTCGAAGTATTAGAGATGGAGTTCGTTTACAATTATTAGTTCTAATTTGAGTAGGACTCTTGTAATTTCTTTAGTATAAATATATGGCCAAGGACCAAGGAAAGGTGCAAGGTTAGCACCGGAAAAATATGTGAGCTTGTCTTGTGCTGCATCAGCGAGCTATGTCAGGGAGGCGTGCTTCTTGCTGAACACGGGCTCGGTGGCATGCGCTCTTGATGTTCGGCCAGAAGGTGACGGACAGCTTGCCGAGCAGTTTCGAAGGATTGATCCTAGGGCTAAACTAATGTACGTAACGGTAGGTAACGCTGAAAAGAAAGGCCTAGAAAAGAAAGCGCACGAATGTGTATCATACAAGTTGGTCATCATCATTGGATCTGCATGTAGCTAGAAGCTACGTCAGCTGAGCGATATATATGATATTACAAAATGATACTCCATAAACCAGTAGGAAAATGCAATATATATGCACCAAGTTCAAGTTAAGAACTGAGGAATGGATAAGCTACTACCACCGGTAGTAGATGGTGTCTAGAGGAGGTAATGAAAGCATGTAGAACTCATTGAGGAAGGAAAAGTCATATCGAGAAGAACCAAAGAAGATGATGTGTGCTGGTTGTCAATTTCTTGTATCGTCAGAATGGCTCCTAGTGACACACCATAATATATTTTTCCTTTTTTTGTTTTGCTTTTTTTATCTGGTGAATGGATGAGAACAATTAAGATTGAGACACTTGAGAATGGTTGAGCTAGCTTTGGGGGGAGGCTATGCCACCCTAGTCTGACTAGGTAGAGTGATGCCATAGAATGTAGATCTAATGATTGAGGATTTTTTTAAACCATAGCTTTCCTCCCCTTAGCTCTTCTCTGTCATGTCCCACAACCAGCTAGCTCTCTAGCACCCTTATAGGTGTTTATGGTTTTGGAAATGGAACCAAGAATCATAAGCATTTGTGGCACACTTCTTATTAATTAATCCTTCCTTCTTCATATATGGATCTATCTCCCTTTATCATGCATTATATTTAAAGCAAGATCCATTATGGAGTGTGTGTGCAACAACCTATAGTTGTGAGTCAACCAATGTTCCAAATTAAAAATTCGAGTTTCCCTTTTCTTTTATTTTTGGTGCGGCTCTTCACACCATTAATTTCTTGGTCCTCCGAACTGCGGTGAGCCCGTCCTTCACCGAAGCCAATGGGGTTGTGCCATCACCGCACCTTTTGGCAATGTCTTATCATGATAGGTTGTGGAGCTAGCATGTCGTGCTTCACCAAAGCCTATTAGCTTCTAATGGTTAGGGTGCACGCTCCTCTTCCATGGCCCAACAAAAACTACAAGATTGTACCACCACAGTCGACTTGTGGTTGATTCGAACACGCTATATTGTGCTTCTTTATTCGGAATGCTGTGTTTGTGGTGTGGGGCACAGGTAGATCAAATGACATGACTCTAGACAACAGAAGTTACCATGTCACTCTTGTTTACCAAGTCAAGGATGAAGTCTCAATTGTTTGGGATGGGATAGGCCGTGGTGCGACGGAGTTTTGAGTCGTGCGACATATCTCGATCTCCATGAATTGAAATGCACGATCTTCGTGGAAAATACGTTTTGCGATACGTAAAAGATGGAATAACGATTTTTTAAATAATTTTCTACGAGAGTTTTTTCTTTACTTTAAAACATACATTTTCCATCAACTATAGCTATTTTATTGAACAAGAAAAGAAAAAATTAATCCCATAGATACATATAATTTAGAAGAATAGGCGAGTGATTCATACACAACATCCTTTTCTTTTATGGATTGTTCTTATAAATTATCTTCGATGGGTATTGTGGGGATCCGACAATCCAGTTCTACAGCTTTATGTAACACAAACTCATAGTGAGACACAGATTTTTATTGTTCTATTGGGGATTTGAATTTGGGTGTTGGGCTTGACAATTGAGCACTTTTATCACCTGCCCTAGGGGTAGACACTAAACAAAAATGACATATTTGTGCCGGTTCAAAACAGGTCATATGTGTCGGTTATAGAACCACCACAAAATGATTATTTGTGTCGGTTCATGGCTAAAACCAGCGTAGATGTGATTTTTTAAAAACACAGTTTTGAGCATAAAAATTGTTGAAAAAGAGGCAAAAATTATTTTTTTCAACCTGGTAGCAACTAACCTACAACGAAGGTAACACTTATGCATATCTAGCACACTATTTCACATGAAACCCAAGTGTTGCCTTCCCTAGGATTTCAACTTGAAGCCTCCTTACTCCAACCTCACCCTTCTAACCATCTCACCCCATGTTATGTTCTGATTAGCATAAGGCTTGCATATCTTTTGACCAATATTTTTTAAATCTTTTAATTACTTTTATGCAAGCAAATGACATTAAATCTAAAAGTTTTCAACTATAAAGTTGTAAATCTTGTTGGGATCTACATTTTTGGTTTTAATTTATTTTTTGTCCGACTTCATTTTAATAAATTATAAATAAACGATCATGTTTATTTAGGCATATACATACATACATACATACATACATACATACATACATACATACATACATACATACATACATACATACATATGTGTGTGTGTATATATATGTGTATATATATAGAGAGAGAGTTTTAAATGAAGAAGGTGTCAACTACAAAGTTGTAGATCCTCTCGAGAGCTACAATTTACATAAAAAATTTGTTCTCAATCGAGCTTATATAAAAAAGATATAAAATTTTAAAAATCTTAAATTTCTGAAAATACATATTTGTGATAGTTGGTGACTACAACCAACACAAATGAGTAAATATTTGAGGCGGTTCTAGCCATGAACCGATCTATGCGTTTTTTAGTTATGAACCGACATAAAAATTTAAATTATTTGTGCAAATGTGAATGCTCGCCCCTCTCATTATAAAGCGGCATAAATGTGGTCATTTGTGCGGGTTTGTAATGAAACGATACAAACAAACCGACATATAAGGATTTTTAGTGTAGTAATTGATATCCTTTCACAAATAATTTAAAATAAATGCAGTTCTGTGATGTGCATCTTTAATTGTTATTTTTTTTCAAGTTCTTCTCACAAGCCTTAATTAGTGAACCAAAATTCCCTCGAACTCGATCTGACGTAATATATTATACTTACCCTCGAATCGGGAAATTCGGATATTATGGACGTTCCCTAGTTTCTGATTGAATATCTTATATTTAGTGGTGGAGCATAAAAATGCTGTTCAAAATGCAAATGAAATATCTTATACTTGCACTCAAATTGGAAAATTCAGGTACTATGTATGAACATTCCTTTAGGAGGTTAAAAATGGTGTGCAACATGCAAACTAAAATTAGGTCGAACAATATGGGAAATGGCAGCACATTCATTATTTTGGCTTACGGTCAAGCTGACGGTCAAGCTTGATGGCCGGCGCACGAACGACTTACGTCTGCATATCTCCGTACTTTGCACGGTCGATAATGGTAAGTAGACGGCCCTGTTTGTTTGTTTGAGCTGCAACTTCTTTAGAAGCTATTTCTGGGAAAAGCTATAAAAAACTAGTTTCTAGAAAAAGCTCATATGACAGTACAAATTGGGTTTTTTTTATGGTTTTTACCTTCATTGAAGGGGGTTTTAAAATCTGACTAGGCCTAATATTCTTTCTGGCTTGCGGTTCGCTAAAATCTATGAAATATTTAAAAAGAGGTATGAAAAATCTAAAAATAATAAATAAATATTTTAAAATATTTAGAACAAAAAACCATAAAGTTTTAGGAAAAGTTTTTAGAAAATGCTAAGCTGAATAATCTGTAAATAATAATAAACTTTGGTTGAAATGAATAAATCCAAATCACACCGAATTAAAGCTAACAACAACTCCATCAGCTCCTGAAAACCACTGTATCAGATATAGATTGCTGCTGGAGGGAAGAAATTCTTTAAAGGATAGCGTAGGTTGTAATGAAATTTTAAAGGAACGGATAAAGAAGATGCCAACATTATTTTAGAAGATATAGAGGGGTGATTGAAGTTGCTCCACCCAGATCTGATTAGGAGCTAGGAAATAATCCAGAGATGGCGATTGACGAGCAAGGTGATTCTGCATATGTCAGATTTTGGTCAGAATATTGGCAGCAGGGCCCTTTCCCCAGGAGTCATCGTCACAGAATGAGCGCTGCATTGACTATTACTCGGACATCCTGACGTCAATCGCTGGCCCGTTTTAACTGCCGTACGTTCGTACGTGTGGGATCAGCATGAATGCATGCGGTGCAGACAGTCTCTCCGAGGGCGCGCGGCCACGCACTCACGCAGAGTCATGGACCGGCCATGGGACATGGCCATGATTTATTAGGTATGGCCCGGGCTGCATGCATGGGCTGGGCACCAACTCGCCGCGCGCACTCGTCCACGGTTCCATCAGTTGGCCCAACGAAAATTTAACCTGTTCACTCGCTACGTGCTGCCCCGGCACCATGGCTCTTCCGCCAACCGCCGTCGAGTATTTGCTTCAAGTGTACGTATGTATGGTTTTTCCAGCAGCTTCCGTGTGACTACGTCCGGTCACAAAAACAAGTCGTCGTTAAATTTTAGATACGTCTTTTAGCATTCGTCTTATTTAAAAATTTCGTGTAAACATAGGTAAATATAAATCATGCTTAAAGTATGGTTAATGATAAAACAAATCATGACAAAGTAAATGATAACTTACATATTTTTTGAATAAGAAGAATAGTCAAAGCCGTTTTCAAAAGTCAACGACGACTTGTTTTTATGTCCGAAGGGAGTAATTACGTTATGCTAGCTTGCACGGACACTGCTGCTAACGATATACTCCCTCTTTTTTTCTTGACACCTTTGACGTTCGAACAGCCCTTTAACCATTCCTTTTAGACATTTTTTGAATAAGACGAATAGTCAAAGACATGTGCAAAAGTCAAAAGCATCAAACAAAAAAAGGAGAGAGTAGTTCTCAGCTAATAATACTAATATAGATAACTAAACAATTGGACATCATCGTATAAAATTCTTAATAACCTAATGGGAGTTATATATGAACGGTAGATACCCTTCGTGAAGAAATTCTGATGTTACAACAGAATCTTTTCGTGTTTCTCGTCAGAAGAAATTTCTTCGTACATTCCCTTTAGAAAGAGATTCTCCCTCTGTTTTCTTCTCAAATTTCATCGAAAGGAATGCTGTTGGAGATGGTAGGAAATGAAGGGAATGAATGTTATATATGAATGGTAGATACCGCAGTTGGTTGTACAGCTAGCTGTGAGACCATCTCCAAGGGAGTCCTTTTAGGGACCAAATTTTCTTCGCGAAGAAATTCTGATGCTCTAAAAGAATCTAATCGTGGTTCTCGTCAGAATAATTTTCTTCGTACATTCCCTTTAGAACAAGATTTTCCCTCTGTTTTCTTCACAAAATTTCTTCGAAAGGAATGTTGTTGGAGATGGTAGGAAATGAAAAGAATGAATGTGGGGAAGAGAATGAAGAAGGGAATGAAATGAATTAAGGAAATATGATTGGAGATGGTCTGACCACTGTGTCTTCGTGTCAGATTAAAAACCATTCCTTGTCGTATCATTGGTTCGCAGAGTCATGCATCGCTACGGGAAAATATTTATAACTTGTTTAGGGCTTATTTGGATGCATCGGGGAGAGAATCCTGGTTATAATAATCCTGATAGGGATTTATTTGTTATATCCCTTCCCAGGGTTAAATCGCCAATTCCCCCTCCCCGATCCCCCCAAATCCCCCTCCCCATCTTTGAAGCATCCCCATTTGCACTACCCCCATGCCCAATGCAAGGCTACCACCCCTCTGCCTCACACGCCCCACCGCCCACGCCACCAATCCCACACCTTCCTCATCCTCATCGGGTGCCCATTGGCGAACTTCTCCCTATCAACGGCCGGCGTGCCGGCGCAACTCTCTGTCGGCGACATGTTCTTCCATGGCGGCGGCTTCGTCCTCCTTTCCATGAGCTCTACCACAACCTCTGCTACGAGCTCGGCACCAAAGCACCGCTTCCTTGCCAGGCACTGGAGCACTGCTTCCTCACCACCTATGATGATGGAGTTGCCGCCCTCCACCACCTTGACGCCGATAGTGTCCCGGCCAAGCTCGGCGTCCCCGTCAACCTCTCCACAAAGCTCGGGCAGCTAGAGGCAGCGAGGAAGCTCGTGAGCGGCGGGGGAGCTTGCAATCGGCTTGTGAAGAGATAGCCGAGGGAAGGGCGTGATTGAACACAGGCGAGAGGGAAGACATGGATATTTTCCACGAGCATGGAGCTCGGGGTTGTTTCCCCAGGGAAACCAAGTGGGAAGGGGTAGGAAAACCATGGGGTGTGATCTTCCAAACATACTTACAATTTTACCCAAGGAAATTTCTCACCCGGGATTCCACCTCGGGATTGGGCCGGGATCCCGGCCGGGATTGGAGTTCCCAAACAAGCCCTTAGTGTTAGGATCTAGGGCAGCAAACCACCAGAAATATCACGTTTGGTTTCGAAAAATATCACGTCGGTGCAGCAATGGAAATGCTAGTGCTGTGAACTACCACTTCTCCTACGAAATCTCCAAATCAAAGTAAAAAACCATGGGGCTAAGGCACCCAAATCACCTCCACTATATCAATGTGAGAATAAAACAAGTTCTTATCTAGATAGCACTAGTGGCTCACATACATCAAGCTCCCGTCAGTTTGGATGGAAAATACGAAGATTTGGTGGCTACAAGAGTTAGAGTTCACTACGTAAAAACCACACAAAGAAGACAAAACATTGGTGACGGCTAGTCTGCACCCGTCACTAAAATAAACATTGGTGACAGGTCCTATAACGTCTGTCACTTGTGTAGGCTCGAGGCGGTGCCAGCCATTCCTATGACAAGTTACTAGTGACATCCGTTTACTTAACCCTTCACATATTACAATAATGACGGGTTGACATGTCGACCGTCACCTGTTGTTTCCATTTTGGTGATGGGTACTATCTAAGGGTGAAGGTGGTCACCAGCAGTTCCAAATGGGTGACTGCTCCGCTTGATGTTTGTTGCCAACATGTGCTTATTGGTGGTTCCCAGCCCCTTAGGTGATTGTGAGCCCGATACAGTATCTTCATATAGGGTTCCTAGTACTGTGAGATGGCGGCGATGCGATTTTACTGCTATCTATCCTTTCCTCCCGTTCCTCATTTTCTATGGATTTAAAGCGGACTTTGAAGGTTTGCACCCCACTCGATCTCTTCATAATTTGCTGGTCTGCTTTTAGCTCCTTTGGTCCTTTTAATAGATCAGTTAAGAACTACATATGCAGTCCTCCTTTTGGGTAGATTATCGTGCTAGCTTTTAGTTGTTGGAAAACTTTATGTATGCATTGCAGATGACCGATAGAAGTTGGTTGTATTTAGAGACCCGTACTTTTGCGGAGTACTTGACAGGGGTGAAGTCGTTCATGAGTGTTTCCTTAACCGATATGGAAGAGAAGGGTAAAGCGGCAATATATTGTCGATGCCGCGTTTGCAAGAATGATAAGAAGTTTCTGAGATCAGACAATGTCCACGCGCAGTTTGTAATGCGTGGATTTAAAAAGAACTATTCATGTTGGAACAAACATCACGTAGAAGGCCTTAACGAAGGAGAGATGGATCGTCAAGCCAAAAAAACTATGGATCATGGAGTCCCACTTGGTGTTATGGATAAGGACATATTAGGTATAAATGATAGTGATGTTGAGGATTTTGTGAAGATTGTGGACCGGATGGTATGGGACATCGAGTGTCACGACAAGTATAATGATGGTGAGTTTGTGAGATTCGAAGGCGCCCCTTTATCCTAATTGTAAGGAGAAGTACACTGAACTATTTGGTGTACTAAAGCTTCTACAGTTGAAGGCAACCCATGGTTGGCTGACAAAAGTTTTAAAGCATTGTTGGATCTACTAAAGGATACTCTATCGGACGAGAACTTGCTACGCAAAAGCATATATGACGCAAAGAAGATAATTTGTCCTTTTGGGACTATAAATTGAAAAAAATACATGCATGTAAGAATTATTATATCCTGTTTCGAGGAAAGTACACAGAGCTGGATCAATGGGGGGGGGGGTCCTAGGAAGGTCGTGTGGTATTTTCCTATAATTCCCCGTTTGAAGAGATTGTTTGCCAACGAAGAGGAGGCCCTTCTGATGTGTTGGCATATTGAGGGACATAAGAACGACACAATGATACGACACCCAACGGATTGCGCTTAGTGGCATATCATTGATTTCATATTTGGTTGTTTTGATGAATAATTGAGAAATATTAGGTTCGCTTTGAGCACAGATGGTATGAATCCATTCAGTAACTTGAGTACCTCACATAGTATTTGGCCTATTGTATTGTCAAAACTCAACATTCTGTTGGTTGTGTAATAAGCGGAAATACGTGATGCTGTCGACCTTGATATTAGGGCTGAATCAGCCTGGCAATGATATCGACGTGTACCTTTGGCTTTTGGTCGATGATCTTAAGAAACTTTGGTCTAAAGGCGTTGAGATTTGGGATCTGTACAAGCAAGAGTACTTTACCTTGCATGCCATGTTGTTTGTCATCGTCAATGATCTACCATCACATCGTAACTTGCCTGGCCAGAGCAAAAGAAATATAAAGGTTGCCCCCATTGCTTAGATGACACATGGCGTTTCCTTCCCAAGAAGCACCCACATCAAAACATAGACAGTCAGTTCGATGGCATAAGGGAGAAATCGGTACCTTCAAGGCATGTCGGGGTTACCTTGTCTACAATAAGTTTAAGGATATCAGTGTTGTACTAGAAAAAAAAAATGGTCCTCCAAGGATGATGACCATCATGGAGGAATGTGGAACAAGAAATCAATACTCTGGGAGCTAGTGTATTGGAAAATATTAGATGTTCTCCACTCTACCGAATCTATGCACATAAAGAAAAATATCTATGAGAGTCTACTTGGTACATTGCTCCAAATGAAAGCGGAAAGGAAAGGATCGGGAGAACGCACGAGCTGACCTTAAAGAAATGGGCATAAGGCTAGAACTTCTTGCACATGAAAAAAGAAAAGGGTTAAAAAACCTACCTGCATCAGCTATCACCCTCTCCAAGAAGGAGAAGAAGGAATTCATTAAGTTTTTGCGCAGCGTGAAGGTTCCCAATGGTTTCTCATCAAACATTGCAAGACTTGTTTTGATGAATGAGCTAAAAATTAATTTCGCCCTGATGAAGTCCCATGATTGCCATGCCATGATGACAGTCCTACTTGCGGTAGCTATCAGGAATATCCTCCCATTAATGTTCTCGAGACTGTCATGAGCATGTGCTTTTTCTTCAATGCAATTGAATAAAGGTTCTTGACCCAGACTCGCTGGAGGAGACTGTCAAGAGCATGCGTGTGCTTTTTCTTCAATACATTTTGAGACTATATCTTCTTGAGGTGTATTTTCCACCATCATGTTTTGATATTATGGTCCATCTCACCGCTCACCTAGTGATGGAGATACAGTTCCTAGGGCCTGTGTTCCTGCATCATATGTTTCATTATGAGAGATATATGGGCGTTCTCAAATCACATGTAAGGAATCGAGCCTTTCCTAAGGGATGCATCGTGCTAAGTTACGGAACAGAGGAGGCATTGTAGTGGGCTGTCAATTATATTGACCCAAAAAACCCAATTGGCGTGCCTAAGTTTCGCCATGACGGGTGACTCGCACGTCATGGTATTCTAGGGAAAAAGGCAATGACTTATGATCCGAAAGCATATAACCAAGCTCAATTTCTCGTGCTTTATCAAATGGGAGAAGTTTCCCCATATGTCAACGAGCACAGGCATATGGTAATTGAAGAGAATCCAGATGGGACCGAATATTGGGTTGCAATGTGTCGGGATCCCACTGAACGAAGTCGGGTCCCTTCTGTGCCTTACTGTACTAGTCCCTGGATCAGTAGCTAGTACACACAGATTGCAGAACTTGGATTGTAACCATTCTCATTTAAAACTTCAAATATTACATCAGAGTGCTGCCATTAAAGCTCATAATACAAAAAACTAGATCGCAGGCCGTACAACTGCGGAAACATGGATACATAGTGAAACGAAAAGGAAAATCCAACACGATCCCACAAGCAAGGCTATAGTAGCGATCCTAGGCGTCGGAGTAACCCAGGTCCTGTACACCATCGACGAAATCGTCGTCTTTAGGCTCACGTTGTCCGAGTAGTAACTCTGAGACTCTGGACCTGCTTGTTGGAATGAGCAGCCCCACGAATGAACACAAGGGTGAGTATATGAGCAAATACTCGCAAGTCAAATTGGCATATGCACATGGGGCTTAACAAAGGAGGGATTAGGGATTATTTGCGGACTTCACAAATTTTCCTATATCTTCGAAAATGTCGAAAAGTGTTAAGAATAACAAAAACAAATCTCTTTCTTTTTGAAACTCCGGCTACCCGCCTGTTTTTAACCCACCAAGGTCAACTCATGGCTACCTGCTATGTCGATACAGGACTCAAGGCTGACTGCCGAGTCAAACAAAATCTCATGGCTCCTGCCATGTCAAGCTTATAAGCTCATGGCACCTGCCATGTCAATCTGAATATCTCAGGGCTAACTGCCCTGTCAACTCATGGCCCCTGCCATGCTACCTCAATCATTCCACAACATCCTCCTGTGAAGGCCCAAAACAAATCTCACGATGTCCTGCCGTGGTTTTCACTTTAAAACGCCATTTCAAAAACAAAGGTGAGGAAACTACCATTGAGGCAGCGCTCTGTCACCTGCCCTTGACCGTGGGCACGACTATCTAGACAATTTTACACTCTGCAAATGTTGTACTCTTTACCCACAAGAGCTAATTTAAAAAGTAAACCACCACAAGGTCATTAACCAACTCATTCCTAGCTCAGGCATCTCTGCTAACGATTCCACCGCTGGGCTAGTACTCAGTTGCCAGAGGCCCCCTCTTGTGCCAATAGGTTCATAGTTTGCATGACACAGTGTACTACGGATTCTACGCTCTCTATTCCACCAAGTGAGATGCCTAAAACTAAGAATTTGAAAGGTACTCAACCAGGGCCTGCCCATACCAGCACTCGTGGTCGCACTGTTGAACTTAGTTTTCCTACCTCAAGGACTCGATCCTCAGGGATTTGGGTGGTTCCCACACTAGGCCCAAGTCTCGTGCGTACCGCACTAATCCATACAACCATCCACCCAAACCATGGTTTTGTGAAAATCATTTTCCTCTTTATAACCCAACAATTGTACCCCAATAGTCCCATTTTATCAAACATGGCAGTGCCAACTGCCTTTAAATCACGCATTTCAAACATTGCATTTTCACATGAAATAACAGAGATGACTACAAGCAATAAATAGCAAGGCTAAGCATTTTAACAATCAACTAATCAATGGAACGACAATAAACAAGTTATATATATTCCTAGGGTTGACAAGGATCAGGTTTGTACGATAACAATAAATTTCCTGGGCATTTAACAAATTAGCCTAATTAAATAGCATTTTTTAAATTTCAACTAATCATGCATATTCACAAATATAGTAAATCATTTAAAAACTATGCGGCAATATAATCAACAAATATTTGGGGGGAAAATGAATAGTGACTTGTCGCAATTGCAGTCTTCCGGGCGCTTGAATAGGTCCTCGGCTCCAAGGACGCTGATATTTTTACAACAAATGCAACATACAAAAATAATCACACAATAAATGCGACATACAAAAATATGAATGAAATGGTGCAATTGATATTTTTAAATTAAAGTGTGCATTTTTATGAATTTATACAAATTTATTTCATTTTACTGCATTTAATAAAAAAATAAATTTACTGCATTTAATAAAATGAGGTAAAACTAAATGGGCTGGCGGCTGGCTTGGCCCAAAAGCGGTGTGCGCGGGAGAGCCAGTAGGGTTGACACGGCATTGGCTACCCGCATCGCGAGCCCGACGACGGCTGGCGGGGATGGCGCTTGCGAGCTAGGCATTGATTTTCAATGTACGCACTCGATGTGATTTCCGAGTTGGCCTTTGCGACTTGCTTCCAGAGGTTTGGATTTTATTGCAGAACCATCATGTGCGTCATGCTAACCTGCACGTGCTTTCACTTTCTACTACCTCTTGTTTATCTCCACTAGTGTTAACTTCATGTGTATGGCACTTGGGCACCTCCACTCATGGTGAGCTATTCTATATCCTCATGTCTGTTATCTCATTGATTATCTTCTGGACATGTTGTGGTTGCTCTTGAGCTCCCATGTGTATTTTATGTACATTGATAGGACTTGTTAGA
The DNA here is from genome assembly GCA_005191435.1 of Raddia distichophylla. Lineage (NCBI taxonomy): Eukaryota > Viridiplantae > Streptophyta > Magnoliopsida > Poales > Poaceae > Raddia > Raddia distichophylla. The sequence goes on along the minus strand of SPJY01034554.1, from coordinate 1,537,900 downwards.
TTTTATTTTTTTTGTGTAATCTGGCAAGTGCATCCCCGGCTCATGTATTGTGCTCATCGTATTATATCTTTATTCATGAGTTGTGTCATAGCATGTGCTCTTCATGATATTTCATGCCCATGCTTTCTTTTGTTATGAGCATCTGTTTCAACTATTGGCATATGCTTATGCATTTTTTATTACTTCGCCTAGATGAATGTCTTATCTCTTGTACTCTTAGATGTCATATGTCCTTATTGAAGGGAATATGCCCTAGATCAATCATGAGATGATTGTGTAATACGTCTTTGTTCATGTACTTTTCGATAACTAGCTTATCAGGTTCCATGAATAATGGTCATAACTTTGTTCATCAAGTACGACTTGGTTGTGAGACACATTGTTTGTATGACATTATTCTAAACTGATCCCTGACACGCTGGGCCCTGCTCGCCCGCCTGACGTGTGGGGCCCTCGCCCGGCGCTTGAGGGTCTCGCCCACACGCTGGGCCCTGCTCGCCCGCCTGACGTGTGGGGCCCTCGCCCGGTCTTCTCCAGGACTCTTCATACCCCCGGTATTTATTATACCGACAGTTTGGAAAAACCAAAAGCAATGTCATTTTTGGACTAGACACCAATTGAATGCGCTAGCATAAGATGAAAAATGAATAGTCTCGGTATCTTGCAAAACCTAAATTCAAAAGCGTAATAGACAAAGCTCCAAAGCAAAATAAGTCTATAATTTCCCAAAACTCCCCCTTAACAAGTGAGTCAACATTTTTCCCAAAAATGATGTGAAAGACGATCAACAAAAAAAAATAGAGTCAAAAAAAAAGTAAATACAACTGGGCTAACCATAAAGAATTAGGCAAGAACAAAACCGCTCAAACTCAGACTCGCTCTTATCTGCCTCTTGTGATTTACACGGAAAGACAACTCTAACCTCTGATACTTGAGATACGACACAGACCCTGTCTACCCAGAAAACTATAAGACTGTGTGGGATCAAACTAGCAAGACGAGAGAATGGAGCCTATTACGCATGATAGCAACCTAAGCACCATATGAGTGGTCCGTGCCACAACAAACCAGAAGTCTAAGTGAAGAGTGCTGACTGCCTACACAATATAACTAAGCCCAAATGCAACACAAATGCAATGCAGGAAAAACGATAAATTATATTACATATAGTACAAGTAGCTCAAGGTCCCCCTGACTATAAGCTAGCCAAGCTCACAACCCCGAGCTCTCCCCTGAGAGCCTCAAACCTAGCCGTGTCCAGTGGCTTAGTGAAGATATCAGCCAACTGACGGTCGATCTCAACGAACTTCAAGACTATATCATCCTTCTCCACATGGTCTCTAAGAAAGTGATTTTCTCACGTCAATGTGCTTTGTCCTATAATGCTGCACTTGGTTTTAGGCAATGTTGATGGCAGATGTGTTTTCATCAAGAAGTGGCACACATGCTTGAACCAACCCAAAATCTTTCATGGTAGAGCAAAGCCAAACAACCCGACTGCAACATGCACCATCGGCAACATACTCGTCCTCAGTAGTGGAATGCGCAACACTCGACTACTTCCTAGAGGACTAAGAAACAAAAGAAATGTCAAGAAATTGGCACGAGCCAGAAGTGCTTTTCTATTTATCCTACAGCCAGCAAAGTCTGCATCTAAGAAGGCTTTAAGAGATAGACAAGAGGTAGTAGAGAACCAGAGGACAAAGTCTAGAGTCGCACGGACATAGCGGGAGATCCTCTTCACTTCCTGAAGGCGAGACACTCTAGGAGAGGCCTGAAAGCGGGCACAAAGACACACAACAACTGGATGTCTGGTCAGGAAGAGGTGAGGTAGAGCAGGGAACCTATCATGCTACGGTACTCCTTCTGGACGATTGGCTCACCATTCTCATCAGGCCCTAAGGCAACAGTGGTTGCCATCGGAGTAGAGACTGGCTGCTATCAGACATGGCAAACTGTCTCAGCAAGTCTTTTTATGTACTTGCTCAAGTGAAGAAAGGTTGCCTCTGGTGTTTGCTTGAACTAAAAGCAAAGAAAGAAGTTGAGCTCCCCCATCATGCTCATCTCAAATTCTGAGCTCATCACCTCTGAGACCTCAGAAACAGGAACAAAAGAAGAACCACCAAAGATAATGTCATCGACATACACTTGCACCAGAAGGAAATCAGAGCCAACCCTACGGGTAAACAAGGACTGGTCTATCGTAACCATTAGGAACCATTACTCACCAAGTAGGTTTTAAGCCTATCATACCAGGTCTTGGGTGCTTGTTTTAGACCATGTAGAGCCTTACCAAGCTTATATACATGTCTAGGATACCTTAAATCCTCAAACCCAGTAGGTTGATTCACATACACTTCTTGCTTAATATAGCCATTTAGGAAGGCACTACGGATATCCATTTGATACAGCTTAAACACATTGGATGCCATAAATGCCGCTAAGATCCTGATGGAACCATCTCTAGCCGCAGGAGCATAGGTCTGATCGAAGTCTATCTCATCGATCTGAGTGTAATCTTGAGCAACCAATATAGCCTTGTTTCTAACCACTACCCATACTCACTTTGCTTGTTCTTGAACACCTATTTAGTTACTATTACATTATGTCCTTTAGGGCGTTCAACAAGCTGCCACAATTTGTTCCTCTCAAAGTTCTCTAACTCCCGGCATAGCCTTATGAAAGGTCACCTCACAAGCCTCAACAACTCTCCGCCTCTCACTATCCCAGACGCGGTAATTCACCGCTGAAGCTGTATACCCAAGAAAAATCTATCTGAAGATCGAGATTCAAATTTGACTAAATTTTCAGACTTCCGAATAAAGCACTTGCATCCAAACACCCTGAAATGTGAAACACTTTGCTTACGCTCATATCGATGTTCAAAGGATGTGCGATGCAATTTTGACCTCAAAAACACCCTATTTGAAACATAGCAAGTTGTAGAAACAGCCTTAGCCCAGAAATACCTAGGAGTAGAATTTTCATCAAGCATAGTCCTAGTCATCTCTACCAAAGTGCGATTCTCTCTCCACAATGCCATTTTGTTGGGTGACGTACGGAGAAGAGAATTGATGTTCAACACCAGAATCGGAGAAGAAGCTTTTAAATTGTGCATTCTTGAACTAAGTTCCCTCGTTTGGACGGATTGCGCGAAGCGCTCCTGGAAACTGAACATAAATCTTACGAATTAAGAAATGAAAATGACCAAATGTTTTATCCTTGTTCAGCATTAAATAGACCCAAGATTAGCGAGAATAGTCATCGACAACAACGAGCACATACCATTTGTCACCCACAGACTGCACATGGGAGGAACCAACAGTGTCCATGTGAAGCAATTGTCCCGGTGCATCAGTCATCACCTTGGTGACTGGTGGGTGAGCAGCGGCAACCATCTTCCCATGCCGGCAGGGAGCACAAACTTTGTCATTGACCATTTTGAGTTCGGGAAAATCACAAATCAAATCCTGGCTGCTAACTCTGGTCAAGTGATCAAAACAGATGTGACACAGACTCCTATGCCAGAAGGAGGTGTCATGACACTCTGAAGCAATCAAGCAATGCGAAGAGACAACTGAAGATCGAAAATCAACATGAAAAATATCCCAAATTTGTGAATCCCGCAAACAAAACTCTTGGAAGAATCAAGAATGCAACTTTCATTCTGCTTAAAACGAACCACAAAACCCTTATCAGTCAGCTGAAATACCGAAAACAAATTATAGCGAAGCATGCTAACAAGGGCCACATTCTTAAGAACAACCTGGGCACTAACCTTGATAGAGCCTTGGACGAGCACACGACCTGACGAAGCAGCCCCAGAGGTGATTTTCTTACCATGGGGCTCATGGAGTAAGGAGGAGAACCACAGAGAGTTTTCTTGCATGTGGCGACAACACCCGGAATTGAGGATCCACATGTCCCCCTTCCTAGCCCGACGCGCCTGAGTCAACAAGTGAAGAAACGTGTCTCAGCATTGCATTGCATCTTTTGGCACCCAATACTGAGTCACACGACCATACCGAACTGACTTTACTCGGATTAGGTCATCCCTTCTAGCAAGGAAACATCCTGACGCTGGATTAGGAGTAGCCTGCCGTTGAGCTAAGGCTGGTGCATACTGTCATCACTTTCTACCCTTCTTGCCATTCCTCAACCATGGAGTTGGCATCTCACGTCTCGGACGCTCACCTCTGTAACCAAGAGTACTTCTTGAGGACGGCGCTGCTCACGCCCTAGACCGGCAACAGGACAAGCAATAGAAGGCTGAGCTCCAAGCCCTGGCCGTCTACTTATGAGTTTGGCCTAAGGTGGAACGACCTAGTGAAGGTTTTTTTGGAGGGCCATGAATTCTAGCCTGTTTACTGCACGATGAAAGCAGTTCTGTTCAGTGTGTCATATCCTATCGCAGAAGGTGCAAACTATTCCTCTGCCTTTCCAAGGGCAGGAGTGGTACGGGAACACTCTTCCTAGATGAACTCTATGGAGCTTTCTTCTTAGACTTAAAAGACTTTCCCTAACGATCCCTGCGGAACTGAAAACAGTAGTATCAGGCACAGTGTCCCTAAGAACAAATGTCTTCCCGTTCTCATTTCTCCCGAGGACTCTAGGTCGGTGTCTCTTGATGTGCTCTGGCCAATTGTAACCTAGACCTCTACCCGTGATACCTTGCTTTTGTCCAGTATCAAGTTCAGCTTCCATTTGCCCCCCACAAACTTCTCAAAAGTGTTCATGAGTTACTCGCACTCCTGATGGAGTTGGCGAAAACCCATTGAAAGGGATGTGCCCTAGATCAATCATAGTGATGATTGTACCACATCTTTATTCATGTACACATGATAACGTTGTTTATTGGTTCCCTGAATAAATGTTATGACTTTGTCCATTGGGTACGACTTAATTGTGAAACACATTGTTATATGACTTTATTCTAAACGGGTAGAGGTGATGATTTGATCAGCATGCGTATTGGTTGATGGTAATGTTTCACATACCATAGATATAGAGATATGAAACCAATAGTATGGACGCATGTTGGGGAACATGGACAGTCGGACAGACCTACTCTTAGACGCTGTGAGTTGTTATCTCTTATAGCACCATCAGCGTATAGTCTCGAGTGGTATACCTCTATGGTCCGTAGACCTGAGATTGTCATGAATGCCCAGCATGTTGACTCGTTTACATTGATATCAACAAACGCTACACCGTAACAGGGTAGTTATAAAGGTGCCTACTGGGTATGCCACGATACATAGCCAAGGGTGTGATAATCAAGATGGAATTTGCCCCTTCTAGATAACAGGAGAGATACCTCTAGGCCCCTCGTGTGGATGGATAGGGAAAACACACAGCCGTGCTAATATGACTAAGGGGTTAGTCATGGTATATATCCATTCCACAGCCGAGTGAAATTAGTCGGGCTATCAACAAGGGTGGCGCGCATCTCGCCTTGAGCCTGACTAGTATTGGGTGGCAAAGGGATCGGTATGTGTTGACACCCAAATTTGGCAGGAGAATCGGATATAGTGGAATGGCTAAGTATATCGGAATTATTGGGCCAAATCAGAAAATGGGCTTAATCGGCAAAGAAGAAATACATATTGAAGAATACCGATAGTTATGAGACTCCGGAAGAAATACGCTCTGATCAGAGGATATCTTTTGCGACGCGGTAAAATAGGTCGTATCGGTATCGAATTTGTAATAGTATAACTAGGACCTTAGATCTCGTGAAAACGGGACGACATACTCTACACACAAACCCCTCTTTTCGAATCCGATCGACATCGTCGAAAGGCTTCAACTCATAGGTAGAGCTATCTCGATGGGATAATCGATTCTCTTCTTGTAACCTGTATGCATGGCTGTATCATCTTGATCTCGTGTATACAAAGCATGTTAAACTGTCTCGGGTTTTACCTATCTTTAACGTGTTCTTGCATATTACACTGTCTCGGGTTTTATCGATCTTTAATGAGATAACAACTCACGGCGAGACCCCTTTCTTCCTGGTGTATGGTTCTGAGGCAGTGCTCCCGTCGGAGCTCGCCTTCGGATCCCCAAGGGTGGCGGCGTACAGCGAGGATGGTGACCCTGACCGGCGTCAGGATGAAGTAAATCTCCTGGAGGAGATCAGGGACAGAGCGGCGATCCGGGCCGCCAGATATCAGCAATCCCTGCGCCGTTATCAAGCAAGAAGAGTGTGCGAGAGAACACTGGCAGTGGGCGATCTTGTCCTGCGCAGAGTTCAGGTGCAGGCGGGCCGCAATAAGCTGTCTCCACCTTGGGAGGCCCCTTTAAGGTGGTCTCAGTATTTCGCCCAGGCTCAGTCAGGCTCGCCTTCGAGGATGGTCGCGAATTGGCGTACACCTGAAACGTTGAGCAGCTGAGGAAGTTCTACCCGTAGGTAGCTGTTTCAGAAGCTTTTTGGTCTTTCCTTGGAGCCGAGCGGCGAGGTCTTCCCCCTTTCACCGCTCGCCTCGGGGGCTGCGATGTACAAAGCCATCTGCAATATAAAGATAAGTTCTGTCTCTCTGTGAGCATCTGTCTTTCGCCTCAAAAAGTCTGTTAGAAAACATTCTGTTGAAAACTTGTAGCGAGGAAGTATTTAAGGCTGATGGCCCCTTAGTTGCAAAGGCGAACGCTTAAACTTGCGCTGGGTGAGGGAAGGTGGACGGAAGGCGTGTTCTAGCCTGGTGTGTCTGCTCGGTCTGGGCTCTGCGCCAACGACGGCACCAGTGTCTAGACCACTTCCGGAAGCTAAGTTCTCGCCACGCAATGTTTAAGTTGGTTTGCGGAGATGCCAAAAGGGTTGAAGTAACCAGATGCCTAAGGAAAAAGCGCTCACTTTCAGCAGAACGTTCTGTCTAAAGCTTTTGACGATCGGTTGCCTAAGTTCTTCTTTTTTTCGCAAGTAAAAATTGCGTAAAGTTAAGCGAGACTTGTGCCAGGAAAGGCAAAAGTTTGCATTGACTGGTTTTATATACAAGACAAGCGGCAAAAGGGGACGATCACTCTCATCGTCGTCATTCTCCGCCGGTGCGGCGTCGCCCATCATGGATACTCGGTCGGCGGCGACTTCGACGCGAGACTGTTCGTCCCGATCCAGCTGGCGCGGAGGTTCCCCGGTGGCAGCATCGAGGTCGAACGCGGCGTTTTGGGCAAGGCAATTGCCCAAGACAAACCGCGCTGCTTCGAAGGCGCCGTGGCGACCATCCTCGATCGCCCGCGTCCGCATCACCACCGGCAGGTCGCTCAGAGCCTCGGCGGCACGCCCCACTGCGCCGGCGTACTGCGCAGCCGTCTCCTCCAGCGGGGCGTAAAGAGTGACTCCCAGTGGGCCTAGGACATCCGCGAACCCGCGGTAAGCAGTCCATAGCATGGCGGTGAGGGCCCGGAGGTGTTCAGACTGCGCCGCGCGGAGGTTCGAAGTTTCCTGGGTGGCAGAGGCGGTGGCGGCTTGCGCGGCCGCAGCCTCGCGGGTCGCCGCCTCCTTCGTAGCAACCTCCCGGTCAACAACCCGCCGCAGCTCGCCGACACTTGTGTCGTCAAAGCCAGAGCGCCTTCCCGCACTGCCCAGGTGTGGGCAAGGGCGCGGAGCGCCTCGAAGGAGCGTCCGACGTCAACGACAATGGCAGAGACGGCGTCGGTGTCGGCCGCAGCGCGGCCGAAAGGTGCTGCACCCTCGACGTCGGCGTCGCGGCGTTCTCCGCAGCAGGAGGCACTGTCTCCGTCGAAGGGATTGGGAGCAAGGCGGGGGAAGGCGGATCTCGTGGGCCGGAGCTCGAAGCCCCAGGATCCGACCTGTCCCACGAAGAAAAACCTAAAAAGGGTTCAGGTATGCGAAAAAACATGCAGCATGCTAACCCTAATGCGAAAGTACATGCATACAGAAAGCTACCTGAAGCGGCGTCCTCCGAAGGCGAAGGCGGAGGGGGGCAGCCTCAGGCCGCTTGGCCGCGGGACCGGCGCAGCCGTTCCTCCTCCTGACGAGGGAGGCGGGGGCGGCGGCGGCGGAATCACCATAGGCGGCGCTGTCGAAGCGGGCGCCGGCACAGGAGGTGCCGGCGCAGCAGACACCGGCACAGGAGGTGCCGGCGCAAAAGAAGCCGGCGCAGGCGGCGTCGGCTCCAGAAGAATCGCCGCGCTCTCGCCAGGGGGCCGAGCGACGGCGTCAGCAGCAGGGTCCCCACTGGAGGGGGCCAAGAGAGGTGGAGGCGGCTCAGGGCTCGCGGGGCGAGGCCTTTTCGGGCTCGCCTCTCCCTCGTCGTCGTCATCGTCTTTGGAAAGGACGAGGCAGCGCTTCCCAAGCGCGCGGTCGACGTTGGTCGGGGCGGGAAGCGCGACGGCCATAGAAGGTGCGGCGGTCGCCGGAGGCTGATCGCGGATTTACAGGGGTCGCTGGACCACCTGAACCTCGGGACCAGAAACTTGCATGGGGGGCAGCGCACGCAAGTACGGGTTGCGCTCCCGTGGGTCCCAGTCGCAGTGGGGGCGGACGCTTGCAGACAGAGGGGCGTCGCCGGTTGGCGCGGGCAGGTGCCCCGCCAGCCATTGGCGGAGCACCTCCTCTGACACGTTCCCCGCGGCTGGACAGTAGAAGAAGAAAAAGGAAAAGCAGCGAGTTGGCAAAAACCAAGAAGAAGGAAAAAGAGGTTCCCTAAAGAACAGAAGATCCAAGAGAAAGAGAGAGCACTTACCTCCGGGGACGATGCGGGTCCCATTGTCGTCGCCATAGTACTGCCAGGCGGGGCGCGCCCTCATGCGAAGCGGGCAGAGGCGGCACCGCAAGAAGTCTGCCACCACATGGGTTCCGGTGAGCCCATTGTGGCGGAGGTCAGCAATGCGCGCCAGCATCGCCTTTGTCTCCGCCGCGTCGTCGGACAAAGACCCCCAGCAGGCGAGGGATTCCGCGAAGCCTTCGGGGAAGACGAGTTCATCGCAGCCGCTGGAGTCCTCCACGTACAACCATTGCCGCGCCCAGTCCTTCCATTTGGACTTGAGCGCGAGCGGGATGAAGGCGGTGGAGTCGCGGAGCGAGAAGCTCTGCCATACCAGCAATCTTTGGCCAGTTGGGTTTGCAAGTCTCCTTCTTGCCAGTGAACTGTTTGATTAAGGCTGTAGCTCCGCGTTCTGTGGCGTAGATGTTTTTGGCGATGGATTCCCACCAAATGTCGAATTTTGGAGAAGTGTTAGACCACATTATAAACTCTGTCGGCATTTCAAAATCAATGTGCGCAGCTGACAGAATTCCATATGCCGATTGGGGGTTCAGATCCTCTCTGGCATTCAGATGGCGGTATATAAATAAATGAGGATTATCCTGTCCCAGATTGAATTGCCGAGCGACCATGGCAGGATGATAGAACTCGTATGAGGGTTTTCTGATATGAGTTCTGGTACTCAAGATGGCGAACAAGATGCCTGAAGAGATAAACTCTTTATATGCCGATAGGGCTTCGCCCTTTAAAGTGTTCGGAAAAATGAGGGAATTGGATATCTGTCCAAATCAGTATATGGGTTGAATTGCTCTAGACCATATTCCGATTCAGACATTGTGAAAAATGCTGCCAAGGAATGAGAGAGATATTCTTGATTCAAGCGCCTTCTGTTGCAGTTCACTGAAATCATCTCTCCATAGGATCTACATGGGCGCTCGTTGCCATCGGATTCCTTCTCACTCGAAAATTCTAGGCTGAAGTCCAATTCTCCTGTGGCGTTGTATATTTGGAGCTTCAAAAATAAGCAGATGAACCAGAAGGGACCACCTAGGTTTCCTACTGAGAAGTCGGTTTTCTTGGAGCAGAGACCTTCCCTGATCTCGTGCATCATCCGATAAGTTGCTCCTAGCAAGTATTTTCCGATTGACAGTTTCTAGCCTGATGCCAATGCCTCGGCTACTCCTTGGTAGACTTTGCTGGGGCTAAGGGATTGGCCACAGAAGAAGAACCTATCTAGCCACATGTTCAAGAAGGCGTTGTGTTCTTCGTCCTCGACATCGCCTGCTTGCTGGTGGGTGCTGATGTAACGTTGCCAGCCGAAGTTTTCTCGGGAACCAGCTCGAGAGTGGCGGACAAATCAAAAGCCGATAGCATTTCGCCATTGGGACTAAGACCGGTTAGCATTGCTACGTCTAGGAGCGTAGGGCTTATTGATCCAGTCGAGAAAAGGAAGGCGTTGTCTGTGTCACACCAAAAATAAGCCGATGCTGCCATGAAGGGTTCGTCAGCTGGCGGAGGATGTAAGGAAAGAAAGATAGCATCGGTAATTCCTAATTCATCCCATTGCTCTTTTTTCTGGCTATAAACCCGAATGAGCCAGTCCTTGTATCCCTTGATCGGGCTAGGCCAGGATCGAAATGTCGATTTCCAACTGTTTATACTAAGCTTATCGGCAAACAAAGGAAGTCTTGCCACTGAATGATCCATGAAATATGATGGGTCTTGTTCCCCTATTGGTCCTAAAGAATACAGAGCTTCAGTGTCTGAGCATCGGAATAGTACCTGAGACATGTTGCCGATTGGAGGTTGAACGAGAAGTGGCTGTGCGCTGGGAATCCTGAGGGCTCCGGAAATCCGATGCAGGAGGCTTGTGCGCAAGAGAATGGGTGAAAGTGACAGCGAGTGACCGTCTATTTATATTGACAGGAGGTTTCGGCGTTACTGTTTCGGCCCATGTTGTGTGATGGGCTGACACGTGTTCTCAGGATGGGCCGAAAGCAGAGATTACAGGGGTAAAATTGTGAAAAGTTCCAAGATAATTTGACAGAAATCCGATTTTAAGTGGAAGTTCGGCTAATGAGAAAACCCATTGCCAAACTTAGGGGCATATGTTGACACCCAAATTTGGCAGGAAAATCGGATATAGCGGAATGGCTAAGTATATCGGAATTATTGGGCCAAATCAAAAAATGGGCTTAATTGGCAAAGAAGAAATACATATTGAAGAATACCAATAGTTATGACACTCCGAAAGAAATACGCTCTGATCAGAGGATATCTTTCGCGACCTTAGATCGTATCGGTATCGAATTTGTAATAGTATAAATAGGACCTTAGATCTCATGAAAACAGGACGACATACTCTAAACACAAACCCCTCTTTTCGAATCCAATCGACATCATCGAAAGGCTTCAACTCGTAGGTAGAGCTATCTCGATGGGATAATCGATTCTCTTCTTGTAACCCGTATGCATGGCTGTATCATCTTGATCTCGTGTATACAAAGCATGTTAAACTGTCTCGGGTTTTACCGATCTTTAACGTGTTCTTGCATATTACACTGTCTCGATTTAATCGATCTGTAATGTGTGTTTACCTTACAATGCCGATTGTCAAGTATCTTACGTGCTTTTCCTGAATCCGATGTATGCAACTGTCTCGTTTAATCGATCTTGCTTAAGCCTTATTTAGGATTTTGCATGTGTAGATGTTTGCCGATTAGTGTTGTATTTACCTATACTAGTTTTGAACCTTTAAATCGGTTTATTGGTTTACATTTAGATTTAGATCTGAACACTGTCTTGGCCTGATCAATCTATTCAATATATTCCTTGGTTTAATCTAATACGTTGATATAAAGGTTTATTGCTAATGTTATATAAAAAATACCAAAAAGAAGCAAAAGAATTATAATTGAATGCTTATTTATATTTAATTGCTCTATCAGGCATTAAGCCGATAGATCGTGCAATCGGATTATTTAAAGCCGATACAAAATAAACTAATCCGGCTACATTTAAAAGCCGATTAGGGCTAGGTCCCTTACAATCTATTCCTTGTCAATTTACAGGTCAAATTGACTGGCATGCTTGGTTCTTGGTTGCGACGCAAGCACAGACTTGACGCTTCCGCATGTGCGTTCGCGAAAAGCTCACTTTTTGTGTCAACAGTATGTGAGTGTATCAAGGTTCAGCCGAATAATGATTCTGTGCATTCGAGGGTCAATACATACTGCTAGGTGCCGCTTTTGATCGATGGATTGGAAATGAGTTTTCGGATCCACGGCCGACTTGCACTGAACCTAACGGGTCACACACTTAACGGGTTGGAACTGTTTAATGGGTTTGTGCGTGGATATGATCTACGTAAGAGATAGAACACTAGTGGGCCGAAGCCCACTAGCGTTACTATATAAGGAGAGGTATAGGGGCGGTGTAGATAGAAGAGTTGAGCCTTCACCACGCCTAGCTGTCGGGTGCCCCTCTTGCTCGCCAGAATCCCTAGCCGCACGGCGAGGTGCAAGCACACCCCATGAGGCATTCCTGCTCGGTACGTGTGGATACCGCTAGAGGCGCTGTCGTTCACGGATGCGCTGTTCGGTTGGATCGTCGGCAACCACTCGGCGAACACCGACAACCACTTGGCAACCACTCGGCGAGTACATGCAAGCACTCGGTGGTGATCTGGGCGAGTACGTCTACTTCCTCTACGCGTGAGAAACTGCTTCCGTTGCATCTGTGCGCCAGGGTAACGATCTGTGATCCTCTACTCGCATGTGCTCCTGGGTGATTCGTGGTAGAAAATTTTGATTTTGTGCTCTTGTAGCCTACCCGTTTCCCAGCAGTGGTATCAGAGCCAATCATGTGTAGTATTGGATCTGGATCAGGCGCATATAGTGATATGTTGCTGTGTTTATTGATGGGTTGAATGGATCAATTGGTAGTCTGGGTAGAGGTATGAGTTGATAGCGTGATGCAATCAAAAAGATTAGTTCGTCCTCTATCAAATTTGTGTGGCACAATTCCCTTACCGGCTGGTAACACGATTGGGGATGCGCGCATGCCGAATAGATCGGGGCAACAAATCGAGGTTGCATGCATTGCTATTTTCTCAAGGGGACCTCGCGTGATTGGGTCGATATGATCAGTCTAATGAAATCGGGTTATGTTGATGATCCGGCAGTCGGCTTGATGTGATTAATCCGATTGGAATTTTTATTGTGTTTTCATAGATATGATCTATGTTCCCCGCATAGTGCGCCGCGGGCGCTGCCCGCACCCTAGCGAGGCAAGCGGAACCGTCGTGAACTATGATTAATTTACAACAAAAACTGGTTCACATCGTGTGCGTTAGAATTCGATTCTACGCCTAACTTGTTTTTGTAGGGTTTGGTGTGGACAGTATGTACCCTTGTGTATGTGATGCATTCTTGTAATTTTGATGACCTGCGCGTCATAGTTAATTGCAGCTGAAGGCTATCCAATGTTGTTTAACGGCCTGCGTGCCGACATGTGATGTTTTGAATCCTCATGTATTTTTGTCTCTAGCTGCTAAATGTAGTAAGGTAGTGCAATATCATGGTGGACTTAACCCTAGGAGGCCTGGAGGACAAGGATGGTCGTGGAGATGAAGATTCATGGGCCATACTAGTTCACAGTTTAATTTGATTATATGTGTTGGTTTACCTTACATGGCTATTTTTCGCGTCATCTGTGGTGAATATGTTAACCTGACTAAATAGTTTCCCTCAGAAATATTAAGAGAAAATGCCCTTTTGCCAATAGCTGCACCTATTGTCTTGTAGGATGGCTATTTAGGTCTTGACAATTCAAGAACGCCGTCTTCTTCCTTGAACAATGGGGTGGGTGTAGCCTAACCCGTACATCCACACGCATAGTATTGATTTGCTTAACAAAGATCCAAATAGGATTTAGGACTTCGGGGCATCAGGGTTGGGGGCCGGGGCATATGATGCCATCCCAACAAGCAAGAGTCACATACGATGTGATTGGCAATGTGTTGTCTATCTATGTCGCGGGTTCAAGTGGTATTGACAAATTATTACCCGAACCGCGGTGACCATGGATCTTGTCTCATGGAGATCACCAGAGGGAAAGTGATCTTAGTGGGAGTATCTTTTATTAAGTTTTGTTTAATAGAAGATTAACATGAACATAGTGTTAAGACTTTGCTTATTTATTTCTATTGTAGATGCCGTCTGTTGTTGCAAACAATGGTTTTAATTTGCGATTCATTCTGGAGAGAGAGAAACTCTCGGGAACAAATTTTATTGATTGGTATCAAAACTTGAGAATTGTTCTCAAGCAAGGGAAAAAGGAATACGTTCTAGAGGATCCCTGTCCTGAAGAACCCGGCGATGATGCTACTGCCGCTGATCGCAGAGCTTATGATAAGCACTGCAATGATTCCCTTGATGTTAGCTGTCTCATGCTTGCTACGATGAACTCTGAGCTTCAGAACCAATATGAGGAAGCGGATGCTTACGATATGATCGTGGGTCTCCGTAGCATGTTTGAGAACCAAGCAAGAGCTGAGAGATACTCGATCTCGAAAGCTTTGTTTGCGTGCAAGCTGGCTGAAGGTAATCCAGTGAGCCCTCATGTGATCAAGATGATTGGTTAAATTGAGAACTTAGAGAAACTGGGTTTTCCTCTAAGCGAAGAGCTCGCTACTGATGTGATTCTCCAGTCGCTTCTTGCAAGCTTTGAGCCGTTCATCATGAACTTTCATATGAATGGCATGGAGAAAAGCATGGCTGAATTGCATGGGATGCTAAAGACAGCCGAGGAGAGCATCAAGAAAAGCAATAAACATGTTATGGTGGTTCAAAAGGAAGGGGGTAAGAAGAGGAAGCGTGAGGGCAAGGGTAAGGATGAGGATATGATCCAAGACCCCAAAACTAAATCTGATGGTAAGACCAAAAGAAATGGCCTTACTTCTTTTGATAAGTGCCATTACTGCAAAGCAAATGGGCATTGGAAGAGGAACTGTCCAAAGTTCTTGGAAGATAAGAAGACTGGAAAGGTTCCACCTTCTAATTCAGATATTAACGTTTTAGAAGTTAATCTTACAATTTGTCCTACTGAATCTTGGGTATTTGATACCGGTGCAATGATTCACACTTGCAAATCATTGCAAGGGTTAAAAAGGACTAGAGATTGTAAGAGAGGCGAGTTAGAGATTCGCGTCGGCAATGGAGCAAAGGTTGCAGCGAAGGCCGTCGGCGTCTATCCCTTGTCGTTACCTTCTGGTTTAGTCATGGAATTAAATAATTGTTATTACATTCCTGCCTTGAGTAAGAGCATTATCTCTTCTTCATTTTTGGAGGAAGATGGTTATGACTTTGTAATAAAGAATAAATGTTGTTCAATTTATTTCAATGGTTTGCTCTATGGTAACTGTCCATTGGTGAATGGGCTGTATGTGTTAGATCTTAGTAATGCTTCTATTAGTAATGTTAATACAATTAGACTCAAAACAAATGATTTAGATTCCACTTATTTATGGCATTGTCGCTTGGGTCATATAAACAAAAGACGCATGGAGAAGCTCCATAAAGATGGTCTTCTCGATTCATTTGATTTTGAATCTTTTGAAACTTGCGAACCTTGTTTACTTGGCAAGATGACAAAGTCACCTTTTACTGGTTCGAGTGAGAGGATGTGTGAGTTGTTGGCTCTCATGCATACTGCTGTATGTGGACCAATGAGTTCCACAGCTAGAGGTGGTTATCAATACTTCATTACTTTTACCGATGACTTTAGTAGTTATGGCTATATTTATCTAATGAGGCACAAGTCTGAATCTTTTGAAAAGTTCAAAGAGTTTCAGAATGAAGTACAAAATCATTTGGGCAAGAAAATTAAATTTCTACGGTCTAACCATGGAGGTGAGTATTTGAGTCAAGAGTTTAGTGATCATCTAAAGAGTTGTGGAATTGTTCCGCAATTGACTCTGCCCAGTACGCCTTAGTGGAATGGGGTATCCGAATGGAAGAACCGGACATTGTTGGACATGGTACAGTGTATGATGAGTCAAGCAGATCTTTCATTGTCATTTTGAGGGCATGCTCTAGGAACAGCTGCGTTTACGTTGCACAGGGTTCCATCCAAAACCATTGATAAGATACTATATGAGATATGGAAAGGGAAACGTCCCAATTTGTCATTTCTTAGAATTTGGGGCTGTGAGGCTTATGTTAAACGTTTGACGTCTGATAAGCTACATGTCAAATCGGATAAGTATTTCTTTGTGGGGTACCCAAGGGAAACCGAAGGGTACTATTTTTATAAACGGGAAGAAGGCAAAGTGTTTGTCGCCCGAACTGGTGTCTTTTTGGATAAAGAGTTTTCCAAAAGGACTAGTGGGAGCAAGGTGCAACTCGAAGAAATTCGGAAAACATCTAAAAATGTTTCAACTCCAACTAGTACTCAGCAGGATGAGCAAGCTGTTGCTAAACCTATTGATGATATGCCAGCCCCACGGAGGTCCATGCGGGCAAGCCGCACTCCCGAGAGGTTTATGTTCCTCACGATGGAGCAACGCGATGTGTTATTGTTGCAAAATGACGAGCCCAAGGACTATGAGGAAGCGATGGTGAGCCCGGACTCTGAGAAATGGCTAGGGGCCATGAGATTCAAGATAAAATCCATGTATGATAATTAAGTTTGGAACTTGGTTGATCATCCCGATGGTGTAAAAACCATAGAGTGCAAATGAGTTTTTAAGAAAAAGATAGACGCCGATGGAAATGTTCACATTTTTAAGGCACGATTGGTGGCAAAAGGGTACAAGCAGATTCATGGTGTCGACTATGATGAAACTTATTCGCCTGTCGCCGTGGTCAAGTCTATCCGGATCATGCTAACAATTGCCGCGTATCATGATTATGAGATTCGACAAATGAATGTCAAAACGGCTTTTCATAATGGAAACCTAAGTGAGGACGTGTACATGGTACAGCCCAAATGTTTTGTCGATCCTACTAATACTGGCAAAGTATGCAAGCTTAGGAAGTCCGTTTATGGACTGAAGTAAGCATCTCGGAGTTGGAACCTTCGTTTTGATGAAGTGTTCAAAGAGTTTGGCTTCATCAAGAATGAAGAAGAGCCTTGTATTTACAAGAAGGCTAGTGGGAGCGCACTAGTATTTCTGGTCTTGTATGTAGATGACAAACTATTGATCGAAAATGATATTCCAATGTTAGATGCTGTACAAGCCTATTTGAGAAAGAGTTTCTCGATGAAAGACTTGGGAGATGCAGATTATATCTTGGGCGTAAAGATCTATAGAGATAGATCAAAAAGGTTAATTGGATTAAGCCAGAGTACGTACATTGACAAGGTGCTGAAACGGTTCAGCATGCATGATTTCAAGAAGGGTTTCTTGCCACTGTCACATGGCGTAAGTCTCAGCAAGACTCAGTGTGCTTCGACACCTGATGAGCAAGAGAAAATGAGTCGGATTTTGTACGCTTCGGCTATTGGGTTCATCATGTACGCTATGTTATGTACGCGCCCAGATGTGTCATATGCTCTGAGTGTTACGAGCAGATATCAATCGAATCCTGGTGATAGTCGCTGGGTGGCTGAAAAGAACATTCTTAAATACTTGCGAAGGACTAAGGAGATGTTCTTGGTCTTTGGAGGAGAGGAGGAGCTCGTCGTAAAGGGTTACACCGACGCCAGCTTCCAAACCGATAGAGACGATTTAAGATCACAGTCCGGGTTTGTATTCTGTCTCGATGGTGGGGTAGTGAGCTGGAAGAGTTCCAAGCAAGAAACAGTAGAAGATTCCACGATGGAGGCCGAGTACTTTGCAGCTTCTGAAGCAGCAAAGGAGGTAGTTTGGATCAGAAAATTTGTTTCTGAGTTGGGCGTAGTCGCTAGTGCATCCTGTCCAGTGGACCTCTATTGTGACAATAGTGCTGCCATTGCACAAGCAAAGGAGCGTAGGTCTCACCAAAAATTCAAGCATATACTCAGGCGATACCACCTGATCTGGGAGATCATTGACAGAGGTGATGTGAAAGTATGCAAAGTGCAGACGGATCAAAACATGGCTGATCTGTTGACCAAGCCCCTTCCACAACCGAAGCATGAGGCGCACATAAAAGCAATGGGTATTCGATACTTGTATGATTGACTCTAGTGCAAGTGAGAGATTGAAAGGGATATGCCATAGATCAATCACAGTGATGATTGTACCATGTCTTTGTTCATGCACATATGATAACATTGTTTAATTATCGGTTCCTTTGAATAAATGTGATGACTTTGTCCATTGGGTACGACTTGATTGTGAAACACATTATTATATGACATTATTCTAAACGGGTCCCTAATCCATATCATTACGAGGAGCAGTAATGATTTGATCAGCATATGTATGGGTTGACGGTAATGTTTCACATACCATAGATATAGAGATATGAAACCAATAGTATGGACTCATGTTGCGGAACATGGGCAGTCGGACAGACCTACTCTGAGACACTGTGAGTTGTTTTCTCTTATAGCGCCATCAGCGTATAGTCTCGAGTGATATACCTATATGGTTTTTAGACCTGAGATTGTCATGGATGCCCAGCATGTTGACTCATATACTTTGGTATCATCAAACGCTACACCGTAACAGGGTAGTTATAAAGGTGCCTACTGGGTATGCCACGATACATAGGCAGGGGTGTAACAATCAAGATGGAATTTGCCCCTCCTAGATAACAGGAGAGATACCTGTGGACCCCTCGTGTGGATGGACAGGGAAAGCGCACGGCCGTGCTAATATGACTAAGGGGTTAGTCATGGTATGTATCCATTCCACTGTCGAGTGAAATTAGTTGGGCTATCAACAATGGTGGCGCGCATCTCTCCTTGAGCCTGACTGGTATCGGGTGGCAAAGGGATCGGTATGTGAGTGTATCAAGGTTCAGCCGAATAAAGATTCTGTGCATTCGGGGGTCAATACGTACTACTAGGTGCCTCTTTTGATATGTCGATTGGAAACGAGTTTTCGGATTCACGGCCGACTTGCACTGAACCTAACGGGTCACACACTTAACAGTTGAAATTGTTTAATGGGTTTGTGTGTGGATATGATCTACGTAGGAGATAGAACCCTAGCGGGCCGAAGCCCACTAGCGTGACTATATAGGAGAGGCATAGGGGCGGCGTAGACAGATGAGTTGAGCCTTCATGCACCACGCCTAGCCATTGTGCACCCCTCTTGCTCTCCAGAAACCGTAGCCGCACGGCGAGGTGCTAGCACACCCCGTGAGGCGTTCTTGCTCGGTACGTGTGGATACCACTAGAGGCGCTGTCGTTCGTGGACGCGCTGTTCAGTTGTATCGTCGGCAACCACTCACCGAACACCGGCAACCACTCGGCAAGTACAGGCGAGCACTCGGTGGTGATCTGGGCGAGTACGTCTACTTCCTCTATGCGCGAGAAACTGCTTCCACTGCATTTGCGCGTCAAGGGTAACAATCTGTGATCCTCTACCTGCATGTTCTCCTGGGTGATTCGTGGTAGAAAATTTTGATTTTGTGCTCGCATAGCCTACCCGTTTCCCAGCACCCGCAAGAAGAGGAAGAGTCTAAAGAGTCCTGTCTATCAGTTATACCCTTTCCCAAGGCTTTCCGACACTTCTCACCTAGGATCTTAACTCCCCTCTTGAGAGCCTGACAGGAAGGACATTCAGCATTTTGCGCTTGGATCTACCTAGCCTTAAATCTATCACTCATGTCCTGGAAGATCTTACCCATCTCCCCATCAAGCTCAAGACATCGATCACACACTGAGGCATTAAGAACAACATCATTAAGCTCAGAAATCTTAACTTTCAAGTTCAAATTCTCAAGGTGTAACAGTGTGCAATCATGGCATGTAGAACCAAGTGAGTGGAAGTTAACTCTCATCTGAGCTGACTGGGTCCGTAGTTAGAGCATGATCGCTACAGCCCACAACAAGACTGACTGGGTCCTTAGATGAGTGTGCAGAGGGATCTGGACAAAGCATGGTATGATTCATCAAGCAGATAGACTCTAGATTAGAAGTGACAAGGAACAAATTATGCTACAAGCTTAACATTAACTTCCCTAAGTTCTTCATTCAAAGCAAGCCCCCCATCATTTGCCCTTAATTTATTGAAATGAACCAAGACCATATCAAACTCTAACCACCCATCAGAGTCAACAAGCTCGGGAACAGGCCTACATTTTTCATTCTCTAGTTGGGTAGTTACATTCTTAAAATGCATTTTTAATTCATCCAATTCTAGAGTGAGCTTCCCACAATCAGAGTAATCAACAGGTTTAGCATTTTTTAGTTGAACCTCGAGGGTATTTTCTTGACCAAGACCCTAATGTACATGTCATTAATTTTAAATAATGTTTCCAAGAGTTCAGAATAGGAGGGACCTTGTTCATCAGTTACCTCATCGTCATCGGTGTGGCAGATGTCCGAGTCGCTCTCGTCGTGTGCCATGAAGCACATGCCGGTGTAGTCGACATCGTCGTTCTTCAGCGGATCAACCTCACCATCATCTGAGTGTCCATCCTCCTTATTGTAGATGACGGCTTCTTCCAGAGAGGCCAGCACCTTCTCGACTATGCGGTGTCCATTCATCAGCTGTTTAGTTGGCTTCTTCTTGTCACCTCTATCACCTGCCTTGATGTTGCGGTTCTTGTTGATGTAGGTGTTCCGTGCCGCCACAGCGTAGTGGTTCTACTCCTCTCCTCCGGACTTGGGACAATCACGCTTCCTGTTGTTGAGACCACCACAACCAAAGCACCTCATGATGCCTCTCCTCCGTTCAACCAATCGCCTGTAAGCATGTGAGAACTTCCTGGCCAACAAGGCATGCTGCTCCTCAGAAATCTTATCCATCTGGTCATTGAACTGCTCAGAGAGAGCAGAGAAGGAGAAACCGGCAACATCAGAAGAATCACGACCGGAGAGGTTAGCTATCAAGGCTGTGGATGAGGAACTGGGCTTTTCGGGAGATGCTCAAGTTTGTGCATCTTGTCCCATAAAGGAAGGGTCGCATATTAGCAGGAGCTACCGGAAGAGCTAGGATTACTTCACAACGTGTTCCATGTGTCTTAACTCAAGAAATGTTTACGTCTATCGAACAAAAAAGAAGTTAATCCCCCATCAAAAGTAATGGATACCAATTTATCTTACCCAACCCTACCAACCCAAGTTGATGAATTCCGAGAGAAGAAACTGAAGAACAAGACCATTAAATTATGCCATGTGCGATGAAACAAGAACACGGGAGGACAACTCACTTGGCAACCAAAGGAGAAGTTGCGCTCAGAATTCCCGCACCTGTTCGAAGTTTAGACTATCAAATCTCGGGGTGGGGAGGGATTATTAATAGCAAAAAAAATCTTCTATGTTTAAAACGTCATGTGACCAAGTCATCTTTTGAATTTCTCCAAAATTCACCTCATATTTGCAGTAGTTGCACAAATTTCTAACTTTGAAAAATGGTCAGCTCATAAAAAATTCAATGCCAGAAATGCAAATATACCTACTTAAAAATTGAAATTCTAAGCTTGGAAACATGTTGTGAATAATTTGGTCTGTTAATTTATACTGAATTTGAAATTTCATGGATGAATATACTAATAGAGAAAAATTCACCTATACATCCATACACTTATTCCCTTATGTGAAACAATAGCAAAAGTAGAGGAAAGATCCAAAACCGCACACGGGTTGTGGTCAGCCGCACATGCTTGCTCTCGGTGCATCAAAGCACCCCGATCTAGCTAATGCTCTCTTCAATGCACTCCAAGCATGCCGGCGTACGAACTTGGTCCACAGCCACCGCGTTTTCCTTTTCTGCCTCCGTGGCCGCGCCTACCTGATTTACCCCTCGCATCGCGAGACCACTTGAGCATTCCTCCATCACTTAGTATGCTTGTCCTCGCACCCCCACCCTCTCACGCGGCTGTGACCGAAAGGAATCGGCCTGAGACTCCTCGAGTTCACTGGAATGCTCGTGCCGCCGTCGTCATCTGGAATCACCCACTTTCCAATCTCTCCTTTGTTGGTGAGCTTCCTGTCCTCTCTCCGCGCCATGGCGAAGCTTCTCGAGTACACCACCTCATGTGACTGCCAGATCATTGAACTCGGTCGCTTGCAAGCCTCCGGACGCTCCAGCCTCCAGCTGTCCCCGCAAAGAATCACCACCACACCTTACCTCTCCTGCAAGGTTAGTCCACCATAATCCATTCATGACACCACAATTAGCAAGACCTAACACATCACGTGTCAGCTTAACAAATTCCACCGAACCACGTCTGTTCAAAACTATTACCTAGCCCAAACTCAGCATAATGGTTCAGTTCTAATTCCGCAACAATTTCCGCAAATGCACCATTAAATTTTTTAAAATACACTTAAATTTCCATCTTGTCTCATATATTCATCATCAAACTGGGGTACCCTCCACATGGGTATCAACAAAGGGATTATACAAGTGCAGACCCTCTCGATGGAGGTAATACCCTAGTCCCGTGCTCAGGAATTATGATGGTGATCTGATGATCTGGTATATGGTATTCTCCCCGTCTAGGATTCCCTACCCGCCATTAAATAGTGGAGGGGTAGAGTTACAAGGTTGAGTCTTGATCGGTTACTAGAAGATTCTATCCCTAATCTTTCCTGCCGAATATGTTTACTTCCGGTTTGTCTTCCTTATTCAAGATAGACTTCTATTTTTATCCGTTCCTTGACGAGCAAGGCGGCTAGCACTCTAAACGACTACCATATGCATATAACCAACTCGGCCCATCCCCTATTGGGTTGTCCTCGGGAACCGTCTTGAAGACACCAGGAGCCCATGTAATCCACAGCAGTCATGGACAGGGAGAGAGGTTTTCACATGTAATCCCACCATTTTTACAATTAATCTTGACTAGTGTAGGCTATGATTAATGCATTCAACAATTAATGCATTCAACAATTAAAACTTTCCAATCTCTCCTTTGTTGGTGAGCTTCCTGTCCTCTCTCCGCACCATGAGCTTCGCCTCATATTTCCCTATCTTTCCCCTTCCAATCATGGACTAATGTTCTCAGAAAGATTGGAGCCCTTCGTGCCGACCGTCACCGTCGCTCGGTGCTCAGGGTGACAAGGTGAACCAGAGCTTCTGCGACCTCCCAGTAAGCTCAGTGAGCACCCACTGACCTTCTTATAGCTTATGCACCCCTCAAGGCTCCATGCGCGCGACACTAGGAATACATGCACCTTGAACCGTAGCTTAGCTCCACCTCCCCTCATCGCGTCGCCGTGTCCGGCCACCTCCAATTGTTCCACCGCCACCCATAGATGTGGTTTGTGCCTCAAGGCTCGTAGAAACTTGAATCACGCCAAATGATCGGCTGTAGCGTTGGGAATCCGCCGTTGGAAATATTCTGAAAAATGGTAGAAATTTGTATAAACTCTCTGGAACCCAAGAAAAATATGAAACATCCATGGTGACCCTTTTTATGTCTATTTAGCAATAAATAGGGACTATTAGTAAGCTTAAGTGGAATAATTAATAATATAAAAAAGTAATATAATATGGTATTGTCATAAAAAAAATAGAACTGCAAGCACGAAACCATTTAATGGAATATCTGTCATTCACTATTTATCTAAGTCACTTACCCACGCTTAGATAAATAAGGAACTATTATTTAGAAAATATTATTTTCTTAAGTGCAATTATCATAAATAATTTGATTACATCTCTATGGGTAGTAGATATACTTATGAATTATGATACTATTGAGGATATCATCTCGTGCATTCATTTCATTCATGCACGATGGCACCACTATTATACGATAGCATTATCCCCACTATTATAAGTAGTTTAATTACCTCGAACCGATGTTTGGATCAAATTGTCACTTAGGGTATAACACACCCTGACACCACACCTTGCAATTCATGCATCATGATTTCTCCTTATGGTTATATTGAATTGTTTCTCGCACCATAATATTAGAAGTAGACGGAGTCACGGAACCCAAACGATCATGAGTACCACCCCGAAGATCAAGGCCAGTTATCTACATTCTTACTTTATGTTTGCTCATATTAGGGAAGGGTGGGACCTTCCTTACGGCGAGTAAATAACTAGTTTACGTATTCACATTGATACCCAGTACTTACAAGTATTTCCTTTCAAATACTCAATTGCATGCTCTCTTGAAATTACAATACCTGTTGTTAATCACATTGTTGGTGATTCTTAATCGGCCCACCCCAAGATGGGCCTTGGGCCGGATCCGTACCGGCCTACCGCCCGTAAGAAGGAACCCAAAAGGCCATCCCCGACCGTACCGAAAGGAACGTCTAGCCCACTGAGGGCATCCTCGGGCTTTGACCAAGGCACCCGCGCCTCCCTCGGTCCTAACCTAGAGTGCTGTGCACCCCCCGGGCTATCCTTATCCCGGGAGAGGGTCCTGCGGGCAGCTCACCTGTCCCCCTGGACAGGTGGCGATAGCTGTCGCGCCCTACTACGCTTTCCTCGGCCTTGATCGAGAGAACCGCACCTCCCCAGGGCTTCGGTAACCCGGGAGAAATCCACGCAGGCTGCTCGCCGTGCCGTTTGTCCCTTGGGCAGACGGCAGCGGCTACCGCGCTACGCGACACCCCCAACGGGTGGCGCGAAGCTGGCTCCGACCAGTCAATGCCATATAGGGGATAAACAGAAAGTGCTTTCTCCCTGCGCAGGCTGCTACGCCGTATCGGCACACCAAGACGAACAAGTGTCCAGTACTAACCAGGAAAGCTTCTCTTTGCACGCCACAGACAGGACGGAGCCCGGGAACGAGACAAGGGCGCCGCCACTAAAGATGGACAAAGCAAGAATAGGCGTGGGGCCGTCGTATCACCTCCAGGCAGCCTAAAGGAGAAGCCGCCCCAGCATAACGAGGAAGGTCGACAGAGTCTAGTCCAAGCCTAAGAGACAAAGCGACACAAGCATCTGAAGCTTCCTAGCAGTAGTGATACCAGAGTAGATTCTAGTCATTCCATAGTCCAAAACCCTCCTATAAGCTCAGGATCGGCCCCTTCTAGGCCGGTCTCGGCGCCCTTGTACTCTTTCCACCATATAATCAATGAGTGTTGGAGTAGAGCTATTACCCGGCAGTGGGGGCGCGAACCATGGTAAAAATCACTTGTCCCGCACGGTTTGTATTTCCTTCGTTTCTCTTCTTACTCCCTCTTCGTCTCACCGTACGATGGATCTGTACCCGGATCCGAAGTCGCACCAGGCACTGTCCAGGAACACCGTGCGACCAGAGCCCTCGCGAGCTCGGCCGTCACTCCGAGGCTGCTGAGAAGGGTTGTTGTTGGGTCTCCCTCCAACTACAAATTCATCTGCCGGTCCGTGGACCCGCTGCCCTTAGTAGGCGTGTTTCCCAGACACCGACAGATGGCCCCACCGTGGGGCCCATGAGCAGCCCTCAGCAGTGCATTCCTCGGATATTCCTGAGATCCCGAGCAGCGACGAGGTCCTAGACCTCGAGTTCAATGAGTGCGATGACCTGGACGACTTGGGTCCATCGTACGAGGGCTGGTGTTGACACCCAAATTTGGTAGAAAATCGGATATTCAGAAAAGGCCAAATACATCGGAATTATTGGGTTGAATCGGAAATGGGCTTTATCGGCAAAGAAAAAGATATGTTGACGAATACCGATGGTTACAAGACTTCGGAGGAGATACAATCTGATCGAAAGCGCGATGCGGTAAAATAGGTCGTATCGGTATCGACTCTGTAATAGTATAAATAGGACCTTAGGTCTCGAGAATAAACACATCATACTCAATACACAAACTACTCTCTCGAATCCGATCGACTTCATCGAAAGGCTTCAACTCGCAGGTAGAGCTATCTCGATGGGATAATTGATTCTCTCCTTGTAACCCGTATGCATGGCTGCATCATGTTGATCTCATGTATACAAACCATGTTAAACTGTCTCGGGATTTACCGATCTTTAACATGTTATCGCATATTACACTGTCTCGATTTAATCGATCTGTAATGTGTGTTTATCCTGCAGTGCCGATTATTAAATATTTCTTATGCTTTTTCCTGAATCCGATATATGCAACTGTCTCGTTCAATCGATCTTGTGTATGCCTTGTTTAGGATCTCGCATGTGTGATCATTTACCGATCTGTATTGCATTTACCTTAATTAGTTCTAAACCTTTAAATCGGTTTATTGGTTTATATCTAGAATTAGGTCTGAATACTGTCTTGGCCGGACCAATCTATTCAATCTGTTTCTTGGTTTAATCTAATGCATTGATACGAAGGTTTATTACTAATATTATAATAAAATACCAAAAAAAAGTAGAGGATTTAAATTTAAATGTTATTTATATTTACTTGCTCTATCTGGCTTAAGACGATAGATAAAGTAATCGGATTACTCAAAGCCGATTACTAATAACCTGATCTGGCTATATCAAAAGCCGATTAGGGCTATATTACTGATGATTTTCTCCTTGTCAATTT